>PVIA01006438.1:0-97615 GCA_004024845.1 Tonatia bakeri
TGTGCATTTTCCTTTATTTCTCTTATCATAGCCTGCATTTGTTCATCTAATTTATGACCAAAGTCAACCAATTCTGTGAGCATCCTGATCACCAGTGCTTTGAACTGTGCATCTGATAGGTTGGCTACCTCTCGGTCACTTAAAAAAAAATTGGCTCTGGGGATTTTAATTCTGTTTGAGCCATCTTTTTTATTTTTTATTTTCCTTTGGTCTGGTTGCGGCTGTTACATAAGGGCAGCGGAGCCTTAGGTGTTCACCAGGGCGGGGCACCCCAGTCTCTGGGTTGTGATGTGTATGTGGGGGCGGGGTCTGAGATGGAATAATGCCACCTTCTCAGCTCTCTCTAGGACCTCAGTCCCCTCTGCACTTCCCACAAGCAAATTGGGCCCTTCTGGTGCTGGCTCCCGGGCGGGTGTGCTTGTGTACTTTCTCTGACTCTGTGGGTTTCCCTGAGGAGCCTCATGTGAGGCTGAGAGAATCTCCCGGCCTGAGCTCCCACAGGTGTTTTCAGTCGGTGCTCTTAGGCTTTGTTTCCTGGCGCTGGGTCCCTGGGTTGCGTGGTCTGCGTCTCGGCCCGTTTTCGCTTAGTTTGTCTGTGTGTGAATGTGTGCCTGCGAACAGCCAGCTGCCTTGTGCCCCTCACTGGGTCTGCTCGTTGCTGCACCCAGCATCTGCCACTGGTCCATCAGCTGCCCCTGTGTTTCTGGGTCCGCCAACTGCCACCTGCGCCCTGCGTGCCTGCGTCTGCCAGTCAGCACTTTTTCCTGCCGGACCCCTCGACCCCTCTCCGTAGGCCTCTGACTCCCCTGCTCCTTACCGGTCTGGAGGTACAGTAGTCAGACTTCTGTTCAGTTCATTTCTCTCTGTTCTGTTTGTTTTTTGTTTCTCAATTTTTTATAGTTTTTAGTTTTGGTTGTGCGAGGAGGCACAGTGCGACTACCTATGCCTCCATCTTGGCCAGAAGTCTATTCTTCCCCTACATTTTCTTTACCCTTCATCCATTAATGGATGCATATTTAAGTTGTTTCTAAATCTTGGCTATTATGCATAATGCTACAATGAACATAGGAGTGCAAATATTTCTTTAAGATAGTTTTCAATTTTATCGGATGTATATTGAGAATTGGGATCTCTGGTTTGTATATAGTGGTTTCATTTTTAAGTTTTTGAGGGAACTTCATACAGATTTTTGTAGTGGCTGTACTAATTATGTTTTTATTGATAATGCATACAAATAGTGATTTCTCCTCATCCTTACTAACACTTATTTTCTATTTTTGTGTTAGTTTTAATTTTTATAACAGTCATAATAGCAGTTTGAGGTGGTATTTCATTATGGTTTTGATTTGCATTTCCTTGAATATGAGTGATAGCATATATCTGTTGGTGATTTGCATGTCTTTGCAAAAATGTCTGTTTGCATTCTTTGCCCACTTTTTAATCAAGTTAGTTTTTTTTGTTATTGAGATTTTTGAAAATCCTTATATGCTTTGAATATTAACTCCTTATAATACATGTTTGCAAGTATAATCTGTAGATTGCTTTTCTCACTTTTTTGATTGTTTATCACACAGAAGTTTTTTTTAGTTTGATGTAATAGTTATGCTTGTCTATTTTTGCTTTTGTTTTTAGACTTTTGGTGTCATACTCAAGACATCATTGCCAAGGCCAATGTTGTAGAATTTTTCCCCTTAGTTTTTCAAGGACTTTTATGGTTTCAGGTTTTATGTTTGTCTTTAATCCATTTTGAATTGATTTTTGTGCATGATGTAAATGTAAGATAAGGGTTCAATTTCATTCTTTAGTGTGTGGATATAACTTTTGCAAAGTGTATTTTGAAGAAACTATCCTTTCCTCATTATCTAGTCTTGGCTATGTTTTTCCAGATCATTTCCCCATATCCATATGGGTTTATTTCTGGGCTATTTTTACCAGTCATTCTATATATTTGTTTTTATGCTAATACCACACTTTTTTCATTACTATATTTATGTAACATGTTCTGAAGTTGGGAAATGTGAGACCTCTAACTTCATTTATTATTTTCAAGATTGTTTTTGCTTCGTGGGTGGCAGAGGAGTAAAAAGGGGGCAAAACTGAAACAACTGTAATAGAACAACAATAAAACATTTAACCACAAAGGATTGTTCTGCTTCAGGGTGTTTTGTGGTTCCATGTGAATGTTAGGATTACTTTTTTTCTATTTCTGAAAAAGTTGTCATGGGGATTTTCTTAGGGATTTTATTGACTGTGTAGATCTCTTTGGGTAATGTGGACATTTTAACAATAAATTATCTCTGAATTCATGAACACTGGTGTCTTTCCAATTATTTTTTTCTTTTTCAATTCCTTTGAGCAATATTTTGTAGTTTCAGGGTATAATTCTTTTGCCTCTGTGATTATTTATTTATAATTATTTTATTTTTTGCTATAATTGTATTTTATAGCTTTATTGAAGTCTACTTGACAAATAAAAAATTATATATATTAAAGTATTAAAATATAATGTTCTGATATACATATGTATAGTAAAATGGTTCCCCAAATCAAGACAGTAAATGTATCTATAATCTCACATAGTTATGGTGGGAGGATGGGTGTATTTTTTCTTTTAAATTAAAATCAATTTTGGAAAATTTGAAGTATACAACACAGTATGATTAATTATAGTCACCATTCTGTGCCTTAGAACATCTTCATCCCTTTGTGTACTTGCCCAACCCCCTCCCCATTTTTTCTAACCTTCAAACCCTGACAATGATTTTTCTGCTTTCTTCTTTTATTATTTCTACTTACTTAGATCCCACATGGCATAAATAATATCACATAGTTTTTGTCTTGCCGTGTCCACCTTATTTTACTTAGTATAACATTATCCAGGATTATTTATGTTGTTGCAAGTGCCAGGGTTTCCTTCTTTTTTTAAGGCAAAGTAATTATGTGTGCATGTGTGTAAAACTGAATCAGTTAGCTTCAGTTTTTTTCCCAAAACTACAAATGAGATGTAGGCTGGGGTCACAGTCATCCTAGGGCTCTTCTGGAATAGGACTTTTTCTTCACACAATCATGCAGTTGTCACCTGGATTTAGATCCTGGGGCTCTATTACACTGAGGTCTAAGTTTCTCTCTGGCTGTTCTCTGGAGGCTGCCCTCAGTCCTCATATTGCGAGTTTCTCCATTGGGCAATTCACTTAATACCTGCTGGCTTCACAATGTGAGCAAGTGAGAGAGCAAAGGAATATACAAGCAAGACAGAAATCAAAATATTTAGCAACCTAATCACAGAAGTGACCTTTCATTATGTTTGCCATATTATATTTGTTAGAAACAAGTTACCAGGATCCATACTCAGGAGGAGATCATATGGGTGTAACAGGAGGTGGCAATCGTGGTGGCCATTTTGAAGCTGCTTACCATGAATTTACCTCATGTTTTGGATTATTTAATCAATCTAAAAGAAAATTATATGACATCAGTTGTACTGTCACAAAGTTTATAGGAACTTTGATAAATTACTTATGTACCCTGAGGTTTTAGACTGTTCATTTATAAAATAGAGGTACTAATTTCTACCTCATAAGGATGTATACTATATATAACAAAGCTTTTAATGTATGAAGTACTGTACAAATGACTGTGAATATTACTAATGTGATACATACTCACCTGCATTTTATGGTTGAATAGAATATTTGATTGACTTTCTTACACTCAGAGTTTGAAAAATAAGTAAGTGTCAGAGATAGAAGAGTGAAGTAAAAATATTTAACTCAAACATTTTTAAAAATGGAAAATATATACTGTTTAGTCAGTAGCAGTCAATAGCTAGCTGTATAGGAAAGCAGGGAATCAGTATGTAAATATGCAAATAATTCTGCTTAAGCAGATTTGTGGTAGGTAAAGGGCAATGATGGGAGGCAAAGTTAGAAATGTAGTTTGGGCCAGGTGGACTGGAATTTTGTTAGTGAACATGGTGGAACTTTTAAAGATTCAGAGCAAAGGAATAGCTGTGTAATTTAGGCAGATTTATTGCATTCATTGCATTAATTACAAATCATACCTATTCATAATTATTTCAAGTAGTGTCTATAGTTTCTATTTTTGGAAGAAGTTTTATTTCTGTATTTTGAGTTGGCCAGAAAGTCTGTATTTTTTTCCATAAAGTAAAAGACACATTTTTAATTTTCACCTATAATAACTTTATTTATTTGGATATTTTGAGTATGTTGGCTGTCTTCTGTTGGTATAACAATGGTTGTTTTTGGTTTGATTTCTGTCAACTTCAACTGGTCTATCTGACCATAGAGCATCCTCCAGCGAGAAATCTCCAGTATGAAACTTTGCCAACAACTTTTGACACCTTCCATCAGTTACAGCACCTTCTCCATACAGTGCACAAATCTTTTTATGTATGTGTTTTTTATATTTTTTGAAATAATAAAGTATAGTGTGCTGAAAATGTTGTGTATGTTCTTGTAATTTTCAGTATTAAAATAGCCACACAAAAATTCATGAATTTTGATGTTTTCTATTTTTTAATGCACACTGATATGACAGCTGTCACAATACAATCTAACAAAATTGGTTTTCAATGAAGTTAAAGACAACTAAACACTACTAGAGCCATCTTACAGGGAATAAAAAAACAAACAAAACAACTTTTTGAGCAACCACTAGTACTCTTTGAGACTTCAACAGAATAGGCCTGTGTGTGGGAAACATTATCAAATAATATGTATTTAGCATAATAGGCAAACTATGGAAATCGAAGTGGGAGCTATATTGAGAAAAAAAAAAGAAAGGGAAATCTCAATCAGTGATAAATAATATTATAGCTCCCAAGGATGTGTTACTTATCAAGTACTCTTTGAAGAAATTTTGAGATCTTTCAAATAGAGATAAATTTGAGTTCTGATAAAATAGGGGTCTCATTTTATCTTCATAATAGTCCTACAAGGTCTGTATCATTATTATCTTGTCCATTATATAAATCAGAAATTGAGATGTAGATTGATTCAATACCTTCCCTCATATCATAGAACTAATAAGTTGAGAAATCAATATGTGAACCTGGCAGTCTGGCTCTAGATGCTTACCACTAAAAGTGCTGCCTGCTGACCAGCAGCATCCAGTCCCACTTGTGAGATGAGACCTGGGATGAACATCAGGTCTCAGCCCAGATTAGTTCAAAGATCCTCACTCAAAGGTCTGAGCAGCTTTTGAGGCCCCACCCTAAAATTGTCTTACTATACTGTATTGCAGAATGAATCCCAACTTACTGAGGAGGGTAATGAATTTGTAGATCTTGTCATAGATTCACTCCAAGACATATATTTTCTCTTTTGACCCTGCAACTGAAGCTGTCTAAAGCAGTAATAATGTGATTTTTACCTAGAAATTTCTCTTGTCCCTTGTACTATTACCAGTTTCCAATTTTTGATGTATTAAACTTGAATGCTGATATGTGTGGTAACTCATGCAGTACGACCCAGGTAAAGAGGCGTGTGTGTGAAATTGCCTTATGCATTGTTAAATAGTCAACTTACTTTCATGAAGTATGAGAATGGAAAGGATTATTAAGGATCATTTAGCCCAACCCTCAAATTACTGATGAGGATATTGAGATTCCAGAGGGAAAATATTGTTAGTTAAAATGGTCAAATGGTAGTATCCTGAGGGGATATCTAAAACTATAGTTTCTTCAGTAACCTAATGAGAATATCAAGGGAATGAAGTTATAAGACAACATCCTGAAAAGGATTCAGACTGTTGGAATTGAATGCTTTTCCACAGTGCTTGGTTTTTCTAGGCTTAGCATGCATTTTGGACTGGGCAAGAACTGGGCAACCAAACAGAGTAATTACTTTAATGAAAAGAAATAATTGAGGTTGTCAAGACAGTTACACACCTATATATAAATATACCATCCATTTATTTTCTCATTTATTCACAAAAGACATTTTTGTTGGGTTTGTACAAATAATATGCAGCACAGCACATTTGAGTTTGAGATGTCTTTAGGAGAAATAAGATGATGTGGGTATCAACTAAACAGTTATATTTATGAGTCTGAAGGTGGAGTGGAGTTGTATATTTGGAGCTAAACAGCATTTGAAGTTTTGGTTAAGGATAGTATCATTCATAAATGTTTGAGAGAGTGCAGGGTGAGAAGGCAAGTATACTGTGGTCTGTGAACTGACTAACATTTGGGGAAGAGCGATATTTAAGAAGTAAGTGGAGAATGAGAATGCAAATGACTAAGAAGACTAATCTACAAGGAAGGGGAAAAAGTCAACAGAGAAGTGCTTTACAACTCAATGATGAAGAGATAATTTAAGCGGAAAAGCATTAGCATCCATGTCAAGTGCTGCTACAAGTTTGTTAATGAATGGAATAAATGTCAATTTGATTTTACAAAAAAATATTGGTTACCTTGGACAGAATAATTTCTAAAGAGTTGTAGATGTGAAAGGAATACACAGGAGATCAAGAAGTAGAGACAATTTTTTTTACTTAATTTTTATTGTTGACGTGGATATTCCCATTCCGCCCCCTTAGCCCAACTCAACAAAGCCCCTGTCTTCCTTCTTTATGGCCTTCACCTCACTGTTCACTGTGTCTATTGGGTGAGCATATATCTCCTTTGGCTAATGTCTTCACCTTCTTTGATCCATTCCCCTCTTCCCATCCCCTCTAACAGCCATCAGTCTGTTCCATGTATCCATGCCTGTGTTTCTTTTCTGTTATCAGTTAACTTTGTTCATTATATTCCACATATAAGTGAGGCCATATGATATTTTTCTTTCTCTGACTGGCTTATTTCACTTAGAGAGAGTATTTGTAAATTAATTTTGAAAATTATATTTCTCAAGGAATAGATACATAAAGGGGGTAGTAAGTAAAGTGGGACATTCATGAAAGAGCTTTTTTAAAAAAATTGTGAGATTAAAGACATTTGAACATGCTTTATGCTGAAGGGGAAAATCCTATTCAAAATAAGTTGAAACAGGGAGGACCAGCGACCTGTTCACAGACCAAATCCTCCTGGCTCAGGAGCCAGGACTGAACAGCAATTTCTTCCAAGTATTATCAAATAAATACAAGCATAAAATGTTTAGGTCTTAGATTTTATGCTTGTATTTGATTATAGATGTCAGTGACATTTCATAGTTTCAAAAGTCTTTGCTGTTTTAAGATTCAAGTGAAAAATTACCTAGTCATAAGAGAAATTATTTTGTTTCCTTTTTAAGAGTTGAGGTATTATTGGTTCTATGCTCTTTGAGGTATTACTGCTTTGTGAAAGTCCAGACTATGTGCAGCACCCATTTTGTGCCTAGTACATTTTTAAGCCTGGGAGTATCACTATTTGATATTTTCATATTAGTTAAGGTAGAAATTTGATAGTTAGAGGTGAGGGCAAATCTGCTGCTAGAAATGTCTGAACTAGGTGCTGTACTCATCTGGGGAGGATTTGGGAAGCATAACCTCTGTACATTAAAAAAAAATCAGTTAAACATCACATAGGAGCCAATAAATTGTTTAAAAATTAATTTATGAGGTAAGATCTTTTGTACAAATTGAAAAGAAAGATTTTCATAGAGATATCTATATGATCAAGAGAATTAATTTTTTATTTTGTCTTACTAGGGCCACATACTTGCCAGTGGTAACTTATTTGTCTAGCTCAAGGGAACTATAGCTTTTTTTCCTAGGACTTGCTGTTAAACACCAAAAGACTTTTTTTTTTTTTTACAGATGACATGATTTTATTTTTTCTTTTTTAAATTTTATTTTAATTATCGTTCAAGTACAATTTTCTTTTACTCCCATCCCAGCCTACCCACCCAGCCCTCCCCACCTCCCTCCCATTTCCACCCATCCCTAGTTTTTGTCCATATGTCCTCCTGTAAACCCTTCCCCTTTTCCCCTGAAATTCCCTCCCCTATCCCCTATGAACACTGTGAGCCTGTTCTCTATTTCAGTGTCTTTGGTTATATTTTGCTTGTTTGTTTTGTTGATTAGGATCCACATAAAGGTGAGATCATATGGTATATGTCTTTCACCTCCTGGCTTATTTCATTTAGCATAATGCTTTCCAGTTGCATCCATGCTGTTGCAAAGGGTAGGAGCTCCTTCTTTCTTTCTGCTGCATAGAATTGCATTGTGTAAATGTACTATAGTTTTTTTTTTTTTTTTTTTTTTTTTTTTTTTTTTTTTTTTGATCCATTCATTTACTGATGAGCACCTAGGTTGCTTCTAGTACTTGGCTATTGTAAGTTGTGCTGCTGTGAACATTGGAGTGCACAGGTTCTTTTGGATTGGTGTATTTGATCTAATTATCAGATTTTTCTGTTCTATTTCTTTTGAGAACTTCTGAATAAAAACATCTTACAAAAAAAAAGTTGAAGATTCATGTGATGATGGCAAGATCCAAGCTAGGTCTATCCTTCCATCCCAGCTCCCAGCTTGGGTTAATAGTGGATTTTGGTACATACCTTGGATTGGGACAAGGGATTCATCCTAGGAGAAGAGGGCATCAAAGAGAGTGGGAAACTGAGAGTGCTCAGGAAGTGAACAGAACTCCAACATGGAAATTGGAGAGGATACTTATTTTAGTACTGAGTGTCTGTGTAAGGTAATCCAAGAGACTTTAAAAGTTTCTAAATTTAGACAAAGGGAGTGTATTTCTTTGATAAAGAGAAAAAAGTTCCTTATTTTTTTAAAGTTTTAAGAAGCAAGTAATTACATTGTGTGAGGGAGTATTGACAATAGACAGCCTTATTTAAAACTTTTCTTAAGGCATATTTGACTGTCTTCTGTGAATATGCCCTTTATGGTTGCTGAGAAGTTGATTTCAAGTAATCATATTAGTTAGAACAAAAAATTTTAATAGCTTTGTTTGGTACAAATCTGGACACATTAATGAAATAAGTGAGAGTCATTGTATTTTAGAGACTGACTCGAACTATATTGTTATCAAAGAAAATATTGGACTCCTCGTTCATATTTTATGGCCTGCATGGTAAACTATAGAGATTAAACTATTAAGTGGAGAGCCTTACATTATTAATTTTAATGGCAAAAAATCTTCTTCCTCTTCTGAATGTCTGTGCCATTAATGAGGGAAGGAGAGAGAGCTCTTTTCAAACCATATTCATTGAGCAGATGGACTATTAAATGGACCACATTGTATATGGGACAGAAAAACTTTGTGTGGTTAATAAACATGACCCCTGGGAAAATTTGTCTTTTGTTTGGGGAAAAAAGTCTACTCATGTTGCAAAGGCAGCATGATTGACAGTGATGGATTACAAAGTTTTTTGGAGTGTTCTTTAGCAACTAGAAGTTAATACAGAGCTGTTTCTGACAAATGTTTCACTGTTGTTGCCAAGAAATAAATGTGTCAGCTACATGATAGTAAGAAGGATGTTATTTCTTTGAAATTGTGTGCTTTTTAAAATGTTGGACTAGGTATCAGGAACAGATTCTTCAGTACTGACCATAACACCAGGTTCTTGCGTGACACTGGGTAAGTCATTTAAGTTTTTTTTTGCCTTCAGTGTGCACATTTCTAATATATAAATATAAAAAATAAGAATAGTTTTCAAGGTGCTTTAATATATGGAGGAAAATATATAATAAGATTGTTATTAGTGATCATAATTATCCTACATTATGTTTAGGAAGAGGAAACAGTTAATGAGTAAATAGACAAATCAGAAAAAATATAATAGTATAATAAAGCATGTAGTATAGCATCTCTACCTTCTCTCTCCCACTTTATTTTTCTAATTAAAGAATGCTTTTAGAAAAAAGTGCTTACTGGGTGCCTACTAATACGGTGAGAGTGTGATGTGCCAGTTCCAAGATCAGTAGACCAGGAGTAGAGAAGAGTTGGTGGCATGGAACCCCAGGTGGGATGCTATTGACAGAGCCTATTTGTGAAGTAACAAGGTCTTGAATGTCCCCAAGTAAGTTTCCAGGATAAATTAAATCAACATATTCATTGAACGTCCACTATCTGCTGTGTATTGGGCCAGTGCTGGAGCTTACTCTTCTGGAGAAAGTCTTACACAGAAGAGAACAGTAAAATAGTGGATTCCCAGAAGTGTTCAGCTGGAAGAAGTACTTAGAGCTGTAATGTGTCTGCTCTCTGCTTAAGTGGCTGAATTGAAATCTTTGGGAACACCAATTATTATAACATGTAGGGAGAACCTGTGCCTAGGAAAAGGCATGCAGGTCAGAAGTGGGTTGGGGCTACAGAGTCAAGGAAATCAAAATTGTGGTTATTGAAAGACATTAGCTTTAGTGAGAAGCTGTGCTGTGTGCATTCCATGAAGACTTAAACAGGGAATGAGCCAGAGGGCAGGGCCATTTAGTGATAATTGAGAATGTGGAGTGTAAAACCCGATGGAGATGTGAATTCAGGACTAAAGCTGTCATGGAAAGGAGGGGTTAAGGGCTCTTTTTTTTTTTTTCCCCCTACTGCCGGCTGCAGCATGCAGGGCCCTATTGAGTTAAAGAAACCACCTACCTGGATGGACCATTGTTCTTAGCTCTCTCCCATTTCCAGGTTCACTAGATAATGAATTTCATGAGTTTTTGCTGCTTTATTCCCACTTTTTGCCTTGATAAACCTGAAATTAGGGAATCAGATTGCCTTCCTGGATGCCATTGATAGCACTCTCATCACACAGTTATTTAAATGAATAAATAAAGTGTACTGTAAAACACTGAGCTGTAACTGACATGTGGAGGCGGAGCTTCTCCATGCTGGCAGAATGATGGTATGGAGATCTCTCATCTCATATGAGGTGCTCAAAGGCAGGGAAGTGGATTCTCTAGTTTTTGTTTTCTCCTTCACTGTCTTTTGTCAGTGACACTTGCATTTACTCCTGGGTTTTAGGCTTTCTAGAACTTATATTTGAATCTACCATCTCCAGAATTCAGAGTTGAATATTAACTTCCTAGGTAACTTCAAAATATGTCACTCATAACTCTCTTTGAAAAAATATAGACAAGACAATCTCCTGTCCTGTATGCTGTCAATTTCCTTTTCTATATGCTTTTTTTTCTTTCTAGAAACATGTATGTTGGTACATCTTAGAAGTTCTTATTCCACTTCATTGGCACACAACCTTTAACCCAGAGGTGTCAAATTCATTTTCACCAGGGGCCACATCAACCTTGTGGTTGCCTTCAAAGGGCCGAATGTAATTTTAGGACTGTATAAATGTAACTTATTAACAGTTAAGCGAGAGCTCAACCCTGCCAGGTACAAACAAGGTGCAGGTCCTCATAAAAAAGATGGAGGGCCGGATTTGGCCCACAGGCCTTGTGTTTGCCACCTGTGCTTTAACCCTTAACACTTTTTCATGCCTTTTCTCTTGTTCCCGGCTAACTACAAATCACCTCTTAACTAGTAATAGACATTTTAATTAGCGTGATACATATGTACTTACAACAGTAATCCTTCAGAAATGACATTCTTTTCTGTTATGGCATCTCCCCTTGCCTCATTTTGACTGTCTCCTTTCTCCACAGGTCCTCATAGCTTTTGTCTTAGTCTTATGGCACTGGTTGCCATAACATAATGCTATAGAGTGGGTATTATACATTTAAATAACATAAATTTATTTTCTCACAATTCTGGAGCTAGAAGTCCAGGATGAAAATTCCAGCTGACTTGGTTTCTGATGAGAGCTCTCTTCCTGACTTGTAGAGGCCCTCTCACTATAGCCTCAGGGGGCCTTTTCTCATCATATGCAGTGGAGTTGGGATAGGTGGGTGGCGGGGAGAGGAGGGAGAGAGAAAAGAGTGAGTGTCAGTGTCGGTGTTCTCTAGTTTCTCTTCTTATAAGGACATCAATGTCCTGAGCTCACATTTATGATCTTATTTAACCTTAATTACTTTCTTACGCTAAATACAATAGTTACACTGGGATTAATACAGTCCATAGCAGCTGGAAATACAAATAAACATCTCATTCCTGCTTGTAGGCATAATACTCTCCCTCTTCCCCAAGATTCTGTGTCATTTTATTCCTTTCTTCAACATCTGTATATGTGAGTACCTACTGTTTGTTAGACTTTGGAAATATAGCCAATGTGCTTGCCTTCAAGGTGATTCCATTTTAATGGGGAAGACAGTTAATAAATAACCAAGATAATTTCATGTGTTGACAAACTAGGAAAAGTGATAGGGACTAACTGAGAACCTGAGCAGTGATTTAAGGAATGAAGGTATTTTACACTGACTGCACAGGGAAGGCCTTTCTGTAGAGAATATACGAGTATATAAGCTGAGAATTGAAGGATGCACAGGAGCTATCCATGTGAAGATCTCCAGGGCTAAATATTCACAATAAAGTTGATAGCAAATGCAATCATCCTATAATGTAAAATAATTTGATATATTGAAGAAATTGAAAGCAGACAAGGTGCCTACTGCATATGGGCCATCAGGGTCAAGATGATGGAGAGGAAGTCATGAGTCACATCATGCCTGTTTGTGGATCAGTGAAATATAGTCATATTTTATTCTAAATCAAATAGCAAGGCATTTAAATACCGCAAGTGGAGCATGATAGTGCCTGTTTTGTGTTTTAAAAGACGGATTTTAGAAGGAGGCAAGAATAGAAGCAAGGGTACAGGTGAAAAAGGCTATGGTACTAATCACATGAGAAATGATGAAGGCATGAATTTGATGACTGTAACTAGAAAAGAAGTACTTACAAGAGCTTTAAATATCCATCTTTGAAATAAAATAAAATCTATCTAATTGCCTAGGCCCACTAATGGTTGCGCTTTATTATTGAGTCACCAAGAACCTGGAACAATCATATACAGAGGGGGTTTATATTTTTCCTTAATTCTATTTGCTGCTTGGATCCCATTCACTGTTCTAACAGACATATCCCATCCTCTCTCCCCATTTTAATTTTGATTTTATTATAAGATATAGATTCTGCTTTCTCCCTTATCCTTATGATGACCATCACAAAACCCAGTATAACAGTCTACATTCAAAGTGGATCTCAGCTGTGTGCCCAGTTCAGTGGCTATCTGACTCCTCATGCCAGTCCTCTTCTATAGGACTAGAGTAGTGTCCCACACTGGGTGATACCCACTGGTTTTCTGTCTACAGTGAGTGGCCTTTTGAGACAATCTGGGCCACTTTGCTGCTCTATGGGCAACCTCTACATACAGGCCACTTCTGCCTTCTATTCTATTCCTGCTCATGGGGATCACCCCAAGTCTTGTGTTTTTCTTCTTTCTCATGTTGTTCAAGCTGTGGTGAGATGACCATTAAGCCTTGCACAAATCATCTGAAAAGAAGATTCTTATAGAATAGAAACACTTGCAAAAGAAGGAGCATATATGATTGTACTTGAACTTGGGTAATATATTCAGATCAAGCTATTTACATGTGTGTAATTTTAAATGAAGAAAAATATATTCTTTATTGAGATGAGTTTCATAAGTAGCCTGAAAAACTTACTTGATATGAAACTAGGTTAGGTCTCACTGGTGTGGCTCAGTGGGTTGGGCCTCATCTCGCAGAGGGAAAGGTTGCCACTTTCATTTCATTTCCATTCAGGTTCATGCTTGGGTTGAGAACCAGGTCCCTGGTATGTGTAGGCAAGAGGCCACCAATAGATGTTTCTTTTGCACATTCATGTTTCTTACCCTCTCTTTCCTCCTACCCTCTCCTCTCTCTAAAAACAAACAGACAGACAACTAGGTTACACTTGCTTCTATGTGTTATGCCCTGCTATGTCATATGAGCCACTTTGGTAGGTACTGTTATCCTTGTCTTACTGATGAGAAAACTGAAATCTAGTAAAGTTAAATGACATTTTCAAGGTCACATACCTTTTTAGTGGCAGAGCCTTAATTTAAATCCAAGGGTATGACTCAACTGTATTTTGTCTCTGTTACTCATTTTTATGTTATTTATACAAACTGTATTTTGTCTCTGTTACTCATTTTTATGTTATTTATACAAACACCTACAAAACTATTATTTTATCCTCTCCTTCCTCCTAAGCCATATGATCCTAAGCAATCCTGAGCACCGTAATTGGGAGATGATCGACTGATGAATTGAACAAGCTCAAGGGGGTGAAAGATTATTTCCAATAGATGTAAAATAGCTACTTAAATAATGGTACACATCATTTCATTTAAAAAGATTTATAATAGTAATGTTACATTTGTTTTTTTAACATTTAGATCAGAAACAATGAAATCAGATGAATTACTGGATTTTATTTTGTCTAGAGTCTGGTGCAATTGATTTTTCTATCTCTGCTTGATTAGTTATAATAAATATGAGTAAAAATTACCCATTACCACATTAAGGTGGAAAATCTTGATATCAACTTTGACAGTCAGTTGACTAGCTCTAAAACAAACCATATGTTCATGAGGATGTAGGCATTAAATGCCCTACAAATTCTTCATTAATTTTATATTAATCAGCATTCATTTATAGTCATCCACACTATAATTTGTCTTAGTGATTTTCTTCCCCTAGTAAATATAAGCAGTTTCACAGATTGTTAAAATGTCAATAAGTGTTATATTTATTGGTGGTTCTTGCTATAGCTAAACATCATTTCATTCAGAATTATCAAAACCAACAAGGTGGAAGAGTAACAACATATTCAAATAAGACAACAAATATTTGTATTCACACTTTAACCCATGAATTTATCAAAGTTTGTCTCGGAATAACATTCTAAACTACATTAATTTCTAATGGGTTATTGGATCATGGTTTTCATTAGCTAATATGTTTTTTTGTTAAATAGAAACTGGGTGTATAAACATTTTATTAAACCATGGATATTTTTATTTTTGTAGGAATAATAATATGGCATATATCTAATTCATGTTCCCTATATGAAACAGAACATAAGATAATAAAACCCCATTATAATTCTAATAGTAGGCAACATGGTTAATATTTGTTATGAATTAAAATATTATGGTGAAGTTTTATTGTGTTATTTAGTGGTTTTCTATTACTGTTTTGGAAAGAAATGGTATGAATGCTTTATATAATCTTAAACTGAAAATGAAATATATCATAATAAAATGTAAAAATATTTTTATAGTTTAAAGACATTAAAATATAAATATTTCATATTCTTTAGGCATCTTAAATCAGAGATATGGATTTGTAAAAATCTGTTAAGACCCTTGCTAATGAATCTGGAAGCATGAGAGCTTTGTTTTCCTCTTCACGCTCTAGGAGAGTTTTTCTTGGTAAGCAAATAGGATTGGGGAGTGGAGAACTGTATTTTATTTTCCTTTTTAATTTTTCCCTTTTTATTGACTTTATTGAGGTGACATTAGTTAATAAAATTAGATAGGTTTCAGGTGTACAATTCTATAATATGTCATCTATATATTATATTCTGTGTTCACCACCCTAAATGCCCTTAAGATTTAATAAACTTTAAACTTATTTTAAAGTTTATTAAGTCTTAAAGCAGGACATAATTTTTAGCTTATTTTGAGCTGTCATTTATGTTTGAAATAATATTCTCACCTTCTCAACTTTTGATTTTTCACTAAATCAGGCTTACAGCTCCTGAACTAGTGTCAAAGTGTGTAGTATACTTGAATCTAGAAATGTTCCCAGGTCCAATGTTGGATGCTCATGCAGAGCTTATTCAAGTGGGTACAATTCTCACTGCAGTAGAGTAATGCTTATCTCTGCTGGAATGTCCCTAGGAAAATGTTCTATGTGAATTCCTGGGTTCCCCTAAAGTACTTTGAATTGACTATTTCTTTGATGGTAATGATGAGTTTAAAATTATATAGTGTAGTGATAAATCCTAAATTAGACTACTTTGCCTTCTCCTGGCAGAAGACCCTTACTCTATGTAGTACCGGATGACTATTCTGTGCATTGTAAAATCTTACTAGTCAAAGTGTGGTCCACGGACAGGCAACGTGGGCCTCGCCTGGTCATATATTATACATGCAAACTTCAGTCTTCCCATTCCCCGCTCGGACCTGCTGAATGAAAATCTACATTTTAACAAGATGTCAAGGTAAGTGGTATGAACCTGAAAGACATACTGAGCTAAGTTGGCAACAAATCTTGACTTTGTCATTACTTTTTCCCAGGATATGGTACAAATTAGCACAAACTGTGTATTTGTTGATTGACTGACCACAGTCAGAACAAAGACCACCCTAATCCTGGACCATTCTCTTTTGTTAAGTTGCAGTATATAAGACAGAGAAAAATGACAGCCCTTTCTGTATCATTTGTATTTCTTGTCATTGTGATCCTGTTACTTTTTTCCAAGCAGACAAAGTCACCTTTGAAATTTTCTCCAGGTGAATAAGAAAAATATATATTTTAAATTGATCTGAGGCTGTTTGATCTTCAAGCACACTAAATGAAAAGATTATCATCTTTTTCACCTGACTGCATCTTAGTGAATGCTTAGAAGAGCATATTTGATGAAATGTTATACATTTTATGGGAATGTGATACCATTTTACGCATTTTTCCTTCTTTCTTATGAGGCAATGGATTCCTTCATAAAGTACCACTGGGTTTAATTATATACTTTTATTAGAGTTTATACCCCTACTGAAGTCAGTGTGTGTTTTTCTTGACTGAGGACTGCACAAGTAAACACAATGTGATTCACATCTTATCCTCCATGGTAAAATATATCACGTGCTCCATTTCATTAGAGGTATTAACTTTTATGAAGTATCTCAAAATGTACTGAACCCACAAGACTTATTCCCTTGAGTTGATTAAATTATGGAATATGCATATATGTATTTAATTTCTCCTGTCATAGGAATGAAATAATTTTATTGCAACTGATGAACATTTCTATTTTCTTTAAATTCTTCTTTTTTGAGTTTGTATTTTGTTAATTGTGCCTTATAAAGGAAGTATTTTACTTTAAAAAAATAGGATATAGAAACATCAGCCACCTGTACTGTCATCAGTGTCCAAACTTCAGTCTTCCCACTTTACATTCTGTTACTTCAGGTATTTATTCCATATTTCCAAATAGTATGCATAAACTTTGCTGCCATTATCTTCCTGATAAATTGAATAATGTTGATTAAATCAATATTATGACTATCAAATTTCAGAACATCAGAAATAAAGAGAAGATCCCAAATGTCCTCAGGAAAAAGTAATCACACTAAAATCAAGAATCAAGTGTCATCTGACTTCTTAATATTCAGCAAGATGGGAAGATAGAGTGAAGTGACAACTCTGATGCTGTTCTAAAATGCGATGACAGTGTGCCTCAGTGTAGGTCATTTAAGTTTTCCTGTTTGCATAGTAAGATGAGTGAGAAGAATTTGAGAGTCTTTGCTTAACTCATTCTTCTCTTTATATTTCTGAAAAAATAAGTACTTTGAGGGGCTTGTATAATCTCCTGGAAATTGTTTCATAAAATTTCTTACGTCACTTTGTCAGCATTCCTAAAACTTATTGATCATAAATCTTTGTGTTGCCTTAGATAAAGCAATGTACACATTTGATATACTGGACATTCAACTATATAGCTCCAACATCTGAACGTCCACTTCCTTAGGTCAAGAAATCTAATTCCTAACAGCTTCAAACTTGTCTATATTTTCAAAAATTTGTTTGTCAACCTTTGAATTTCTGGCAACAAGTAATGTAGAAATAAATTATGTTTTAAAGTTATTACCAAATCTAAGTGGGTAAGGATATGTATAAACAATTTGATGCATGTGTCGAGACCTCAGTGTTCAGGTGAAGACTCTCACATCTCTCTGTAGCTTTAGATATGAAGTTTGTAGCCAGAATTCAGGTGTAATCAGAATAAAGAACATTTTCTGAGCACTTAAAATGCCCCAGGTATGGGGTTAACAATTTTAGGTATGTTGTCTTAGGTAGTTCTTACAACCCTATCATGCGGTTACTACTATCTTTATTTTATGAATGAGGAAACTGAAGCTTAGAGAAGTTAACTTGTTTAGTATTGCATGAATAATAAGTTTTTAAGCCAGGTAACATTAATTTTGTGGTCTTGAACTTCATAAATCAATCAATTACCTCTAATAGTCAAGCTGTTTTGTACTATTATATTCCTACAGGTGCAGGTTGTGATGAACATCTTGCAATGTATTTTCAGTGTCAGGGTAGAGGATTTTGTTCAATATCTACATGAAAAGATTATTAGCTGAAATCCCTTTAATGGGAGCATTGATTGTTTGAGAAACCTAAGATCTTATGGAAAGAAAATAGAATTGGGCCAGAGTTGGTAGCAATTCTGTCCTGCATAACTGTGTGTTTTTAACCATTTACTAGAATAAAACAATAAAATAATGCAGTAAATAAAATGAACGAACACCAAGTACATAATTTAAATGTGTGCTAATCAATAGCATAAAATTACTGTTTCTTAGACTCATTTTAAGTTCTGCATCCCCACAGTTTCAATGACATAGTTTTGTTGTTGTTGTTTAAATTAGTGATTACTAAGAGCTTTGTGTGTATGTGTGTGGGCATTTGTGTATTTTGTTTTGGAACTACCATCTAGATATTCAATGCAACCTTTATTTTATGTTCTTGGACTTATGTTTGAAAGCTGATGAAGGCTGACTTCAAGGCCCCACATTTCTGGAAACAAAAACTGATGAACTCAGGAGACTGTGTCAGCAAAGCCTGGGGTGTTCATATTTCTCATGCATTTCTAAGGTTCAAGTTTGCCTATTTTCAAACAGTAGTTCTTAAAAATATTCATAAAAACATATAGTTCTTATGATTGAAAACAAAGTATAGAAGATTATGTGCAAGTAAACTAGGATTTAATTTAAGGTAATTTATGGTTGAAAAGTAACTTGTGAGTTACTGTTTAACTCAAAGCTGTTTACTGTTTGCAATATCCTTCAGTTATAAAACTATTATAGTATTTCTTATATTAATAGGCCAATTTTTGCATATGCTGTAATATTTCTATTATTATATTTTATTCTTTCTACTCAGTACAGATTTTTCCCAGGTATTTCTCAGCAAAATATCTGTGAAACCAAACAGCCATGTGCAAGTAATACAGGTAAAATTTTAACCAATTAAATAGATAAATTCAGACAATTTAGAATGTAAGAGATGTTGCCAAAACATTACTTTAGAATATTTTAATTTTATATTTATGTCTCACTTTAACAGTAAATCTTCATCAGAGATTTGACACTGTCCAATGAAGAGTTTCTTAAGAGTTTCAGTGGACGTTTGGAGACTACTAATTAAGCATAAGTTATTTCACACAGTTTTATTGGTTTAAACTTTGAGTTCCTGTAACCTATAAAACCTTTGTGAGTTCCTTCTGTTCTTACCATCTCTGGCCTTTTGAAGATTTAAGGTACAGACAGATGACAGATAGGTTGATTTATGGATTGTCTGATACACAGACATATAAAACTGTATCATCCTCTTAGAATCACTTCACTGTAGCCCTAATGTGTTATATTATTTCTAGTATTTCTAATATTACACCTTACTTTTCCCTAGCTTTGTGACCATGTTATTGATTCAGGAAATATTTATTTCTTAGTTTGCTCTGTTTTTACATATCTCATTTCATTAGTCATTAAACCCTAAAATCCTATCTGCCCATTAAATCTCATCGTTTGCTGTCATCATTTACTTGGGATCTAGCACCTTCAAAGGAGAGGATAAGAGAAGTATAGGGTGTAATTAGTAAGTGATCAAAAACTGCAAAACAGCCTACAGGATAAAGCAACATTCTTCAAACTGAAATTCCAGCAGAAATCAAGAATACCTTTTTTCTGAATCTCTACTTCTATTTCAAGGCAGTTTTACTGATGTTGGCTTTATGGTCATCTCCCCAGAGATTGCTGTTGGTTCTTTTCATGTTGGAATCTGGAGTGAAGTGGAGAAGCTGCTTCTTGTTTTATGCAAGGTTCTAGGGTCCTGATTTTTAGAAATATAGTGGGAAAGAGGAGAAAATAGTTCATTCTAGCACAGGATCCATTTATGGGAAAGATACTACACTACTAAATATTAATATAGCCTTTTAAGCATGCACAAATATCATTTGGTCTACCAGATAAATTGATAGAACAAACTCTTAATGAAGTTCATTGGGACTATAAGAATCACTTAGATACATGAGTATTATACTAATTAAGCATCATTTATTGAGCACTATATTGGGTGACATTGCTGCCTCCACCAGAATCATCATTATCAGGCAGAAGCACTTAATTCCTAGCTTCTGTAGACTGTGGGCTGATAACAGTGTATAGCTGAACCCTTTTCCTGAGAATTGCCCTTGGCTGATGGAGGTCATGTTCTTTCCCCAGAGTATCCAACAGTTAATGACTGACTGTTTCTGGTATTCTGAGGCCTGTCTCCTTGCCTTTAAGTGGGATACGTCTGTAGTGCGGTTCACTTGCCAAAAATCCATGAAGGGTCAGTTTAACCCAGTGGTAGGCTGAAGCCAGCTTGCACTGAAGCTGGCTGTTAACACTTTTAAACCTTATGTTTAGTGACATCATATGGATGACTTAAAATGGACAGTGTTGAGAGTGTTTGTACCAGAGAAATACACACACACTAAAAACCACAGCTTTTTTTTTACTTATTTTCTCTGAGATCAATTTACCAGCAAACAGCTGAACAGAATCCACATCTTTGACTAGCTTTCTATTCCTGCCCAGTCATCCTGCTTCCTTCACACCCAATAGGTTTTACCTTCAACCCTCTTTATTTTTAAAAAAATATTTTATTTATTTATTTTTAGAGAGGGAAGGGAGGGAGAAAGAGAGAGAGAGAGAAACATCAACGTGTGGTTGCTGAGGGCCATGGCCTGCAACCCAGGCATGTGCTCTGACTGAGAATCGAACCTGCAATGCTTTGGTTCTCAGCCCATGCTCAATCCACTGAGCTACGCCAGCCAGGGCTAAACCTCTTTATGTAATAATTATAATTTCAGAGTGCTTTTAGATAAGATGATGTAAGACAAGTACCTAATATGTGCCAGAGGCCACACTATACTTTATATAGCTTTCACCATATAATTCTCATAGAAATCTTTTGAAGGAAATATTACTGTCCTTTTCTAAATGAGAAAAGTGAGACATATAGCTTGCTGAATGACTCTGAAGCATGTATTGTTCTAATATGTTATAATATGTCAAAAATAATGAAAAAATATTAAGAGATTACTTAGTCCACTTCTCTTTTAGCATGGCTTAATGTAAAATATGCAGGAGAATTGACTATACTTCCTATTTTATTATTAATATTTTTTTATCTTCACTTGAGGACATGCTTATTGACTCTAGAGAGAAGGGAAGGAGGGGAGAGGAGGGGGAGAGAAACATCGATATGAGAGAAACATTGATTGGTTGCCACTTGTGTGCACCCTGACTGGGGGCTAAACCTGTAATCGAACCCATGACCTTGCGGTTTACTGGATGATGCTCCAACTAAGTGAGCCATGGTGGTCAGGGCATATACTTCCTTTCTTAAATATGTAGAGCTTTTTAATGATGAAAGTAAAATAGTTTAAGCAAAGGTGATAGCCATTTCAAGACGTGTTTTGAGTGAAATATTTAATTTTGTTCAAAAAAGAGGATTTTGGTATTCTGTAGTATCTCAGTCCTTTGCCAAGGATGTCATTGAAGTTTCTGCTTTTTTTCTTGATTACCATAAAGTTCAAATACTGTTATTTACCTCATGGGTAAAAAAAAGAAAAAAAAGTGATTGTACATCTTCTGCGCTATACAGAATGACTGTCGTAAAAGACACTACCCCAAATATTTAATTAGACCATGAAAACAAGTCTTTTCTCAGCCTCTGGAGTTAGTGAAAGAAATAAATACTTTTTTGCACTTTTTATTGAAATTTAATTGTTTAAAAACAAAAGAGGAAGCAAATATGACATAGATTTTATGCCACCTTTATGGAGGAATTTATATTTAAAAATGACAGATATAGTCACTGACTTATAAATCTGTTAAATAAACAAAATATATTTGCACATTTATGATAGTAGTGATTATAAATCTTAGCATATTCTCAATTTTTTTGGCCAGTCAACCTTCACAGGTTTCATGATTTCTTATAGGTTATCAATGAGTCAAATGTATTTCTTTAAAATAATTTTTATTAGTTATAGAAACAAAATTATAAATACATGTTTTATTTTGTGTTTATTTTATATCTTATTAGGAAAGATATTGGCTAAAATCACTTTTGTGATAACAATTGAATCAGATGTTGTGTTTTAAGTTTATAATCATAACCCAACTTACCTCCTGATTTTTACTCAAATATTTCTAATATAGTGTTCTCCAGTCAGCTAAAACCAAGTGGTTGCATGTTACATAGGGAAAATTTTAGCCAGAAATGAATTTAGCTCATGTAGCTTTCATTTTTAGCATCCTACTACAGATGACACATAATTAAAATTGAATTGGCTACCATGGTGTGGGGTCAATTCATGACCCCTCCCCCTTCCATGACTGAGAGCTAGTCAGAGGGCTGCTGGCCAGAAGGAATGTGTATTGTTTTGGATTGTAACTGCCCCCTTATCACCTTTTTGGAGTGGCTTCTTGTCCTGTGACTGCTTCTTTAACTTTTCTTTACATTGAGGTAATGTATTTTAGAGTTGTGTGTAGGATATGTCTCCTTTGTCTGGGACCCCTTGAAACATGTCTGGGACACAGAGGGATGTGGTCTCTCTTGCATTGACTTGCTGCCATACGTGCACTCCCCCATAATGTAAATAATAAATGACACTGTCCACATCTGCAGGCCCTCCATGTGGTTTTTCCAAAATAACACAAACACTTAAGCAGCTCCCTGGATTGGAGCTCATGCATTGCACATGTCTTTTTTTCGTAGAATATTGTAATCTTTGGACTTTTCTAGGTTTTATTTGTGGCTATAGTTGACAGAGAAAAGTGGCTGTATTCTGAAAATATGAAGCAAACGTGTTTCTAAGAAAATGGATTTTATTACCTATGTTACTTACCTTTGCATACCAAGAAATCTATTTTGAAAATAATTTCAGTTCTAGTTTTTAAATCATATTAAGTTATTTTGAAATGTTAAATTTTTATATAAAAGACTACATTTCTCCTGATGGGTAGCCCTGTTGGCTAGAGTGTGGTCCTAATACTCCAAGTTACAGGTTTGATTTCTGGTCAGGGCGCATACAATAATAATCAACCAATGAATGCATAAGTAAGTGGAAAAACAAATCATTGTCTCTCCCTCTCTCTTTCAATCTCTCTCTGTCCCCTGCCTCCCTCCCTCCTTCTCTCTCTACCTCTCTCTCTAAAATCAATAAATAAAAATTAAAGTAAAAAATAAAATAAATAAAAATAAAAATATTTTTAAAAAGTACATTGAATTTTTTGTAAATGTAACATTTTTTACTTATAGTGAGTCTGTTATCTTTACTGATTTATACATATTTTTAAATGAGCAATACCATTTTTAGCCCCCAAATAAAACTTAGAAATATTTGTGGTTTACTGAAGGTCATACCTGTTGTAGTAAAGTCAGGACTGGTGTATGGTTACAGAAGCTGTCAAAGTGGGGTTATGGATTGGGAAAGGATTACCATTGTCCAATATGTTTGTGCAGTTAATACTTGCATGTTTTGTGATTTTTTATAGATTCTGAATGTACTATAAGTTGACATAACACTGCTCGCTATAGTATCATGTATTCCACAGGTAAAATAACAAGTGGCACAAAATTTAGAGTAACTAGTTTGATTGAGGTTGTGGCTTTTGACAGGAAATGGCTAGAAATAACCAGTTGGTGTGAGTAGTAAGTGAACACATGGATTCTTTAATTATTCTCCTTTTTTTCTGTGACTGATTAGAGCAGTAGTTCTTAAACTTCAGTTCTTAAACCTGGAAGCTCCTAACACACAGATTGCTGGGAGCAACCACTAGAGTTTCTGATTTAGTAAATCCTGGGAAGAGTCCAGGAATTTGCATTTCTAAATTCAAGAGGGGGAAGACTCCCAAACTCATTTTACAATGACAGCATTATACTAATTCCAAAACCAGATAAAGGCACTACAAAGAAAAAAAAAATTATAAGCCAGTATTCTTGGTGGACATAGATGATAAAATCCTCAACAAAATATTAGCAAACCAAATACAGCAATGCATCAAAAAGATTACACACTGTGATCAAGTGGGATTTATTTCAGGAATGCAAAGTTTGAGATATTGGTTCAACATTCGTAAATCAATAAATGTGATCACCACATAAACAAAATGAAGGATAAAAACCACATAGTCATAGCAATAGATGCAGAAAAAGCATTTGATAAAATTCACCATCCATTTATGATAAAGACTGTCAACAAAGTGGGATTATAGGGAACATAAACATAATAACGGCTTTATATAACAAACCCACTATTAGCATCTTACTCAATGGGCAAAAACTCCATTTGATCCCCTTAGGATTGGTAACAAGAAAAGGATGTTTGCTTTCACCTCTCTTATTCAATATAGTACTTGAAGTCCTAGCCACAGCATCAGACAAGAAGAAGAAATAAAAGACATCCAAATAGGAAAGGAACAAATAAAACTGTCATTATTTGCAGATAACAAAATACTGTATATAAAGAACCCCAAAGATCCCACCAAGAAAGTACTAGAATTGATACATGAATTCAGCAAAGTAGCAGGATATAAAATTAATATTTAGAAATCAGTTGCATTTTTATATGCCAATAACAAACTAACAAAAAGGAAATTAAGAAAATCCCATTCACAATTGCTACAAAAAGAATAAAATACCTAGGAATAAACCTAACAAAGGATATAAAAAACCTGTACTCAGAACCAGAAGAAAGAAATTGAAGAAGATACAAGTAAGTGGAAGCACATACCATGTTCATGGATAGGAAAAATTAACATCATTAAAATGTCCATAGTACCCAAAACCATCTATAATGCAATACAATTCCTATCAAGTTTCCAATGACGTGTTTCACAGAACTAGAACAAATATTTCAAAATTTTATATGACACCACAAAAGGTCCCACATAACAACAGCATTCCTAAGAAAGAAAAACAAAGTGGTGAGAAACACACTGCCTAATATCAAACTATACTGTAAGGCCATAGTAACCAAAACAGCATGGTACTGGCATAAAAACAGACACATATCAATAGAACAGAATAGAAAGTCAAGAAATAAACCCACACCTTTATACTCAATATTTGACAGAGGAAGCTAGCACATACGATGGGCTAAAAATAGTTTATTCAATATATAGTGTTGGGAAAACTGGACAGATGCATACAGAAAAATAAAACTAGATAACTGTCTTACACCACACATGATAATAAATTCAGAATGGATCAAAGACTTAAATGTTAGACCTGAAATCATCAAAATTGTAGGGGGCAAAATCTCAAACATTGCTTGTAGCAATGTTTTATCAGCTATATCTCCCCAGGTGAGGAAAACAAAACAACAAAAAAATTAATGGGGCTATATTGAACTAAAAAGTTTTTGCACAACAAAGGAAATTATCAGCAAAATAAAAAGACAAAACACAGAATTTGCTGATGTATATATATATAGCAAATATATATATCTGATAAGTTAATATCCAAATTTCATAAAGAACTTACAAAACAACATCAAAACAAACAAACAACCCACCCAATTAAAAATGGGCAAAGGAGCTGGATTCTCTAAAGAGGACATACAGACATATGAAAAGATGCTTAATCCCACTAATCTTCAGAGAAATGAAAATTAAAACCACAATAAAATTATCTCACACCTGTCAGAATAGCTATCATAAATAAATCAAGAAACAAAAAGTACTGCTGAGAATGTAGAGAAAGGGGAAAACTTTCTGCACTGTTGGTGGGAATATAGATTGGTGCAGCCACTGTGGAAAGCAGTATGGAGATACTTCAAAAAATTTAAAATGGATCTGCCTTTTGACTCACATATCCCACTTCTGGGAATATATCCAAAGGAATACAAAACACTAATTTGAAGGTATATAAGCACCCCTATGTTCATTGCAGTGTTATTTACATTCATTAGGATGTGGAAGCAGCCAAAGTGTCCATCAAATAGATGAGTGAATAAAACAACTACGAAGTATTTACATAATGGAATACTACTTGGATGTAAAAAAAAAATTTACCCTTTGTAAAAACATTATACTAAGTGAAATAAGACAGTCAGAGAAAGACAAATACCATATGATTTCACTCATATGTGCATTCAGATGAACAAACTGCCCTGACAAGGAGTATAGAGACAGACTCAGGGAGAGGAGGATGCCAGCTGGAAAGGGGAAAAGAGAGGGCAGAGAGATGGAGCAAAGATGAAAATAGACTCATGGACATGGGCAACATTGTGGGAATTGCTGGGGGAGGGGGTCTAGGGAGACTAAATGGTAATGGGAAAAATACAATAAAAGTAAATAAAAAATAAAATAAGGTCACAAATGATGCTAATGCTGTTCATCTGAAGACCGTCCTTTGAGAATCACTACAGCAGGCTGTTTTAAGCTTCAACTACTCTGAGCAATGTGAGAAAGAGTTGAGTGTATTTTCTCTTAAAATTAGGGAGGCATCTAGACAAATTCCACCACACAAGAACGGTTATTCTTTAAGTTAGTTTAACCATACTTTAGATATCAGATATCAGATGTGAATTTTAAAAATATGCTATTCATGACATATATATGTGTGTATATATATATGTATACATATACATATGTATATGTATATATGTATATATATGTATATATACACACATATATGATATACACACACACACACAAACAGTCTTGGCAGGGTAGCTCAGTTGGTTAGAGCATCATCCTGCTACCCCAAGATTGTGGATTTGATTGTGGATTTCAGGGCACATATAGGAATCAACTAGTGAAAGCATATATAAATAGAACAACATATGGATGTTTCTTTCTCACTCTCTCTCCCCTCCCTTTCTCTCTCTAAAATCAATAAATTAAAAAAAAATGATCAACAAATATGTACAAATGATATGTACACATTTACAAATGATTGTAAATATGTACAAAAATAATCAATAAGTTACATTAAATAAATTGCCTTTATTTATTTCAAAAGTTCAGAAAACATGTTGAATAAATGCATATATATCTAGATAGATAGATAGATGATAGATAGAGGTATTGGTTCACATACATCTGATATTAATGAATACTCATTGGACATTAACATTAGGTATTACACACTTATCATCTTCCTACCTGCAAAAAAATTATCTTCATTAATTAAATGTTTGAACTCTAGTTATTTTCCCAGACACAAAATATTCAAAAACATAAATTTAATATGTATATTTGTGGTTTTTTGTTCCCTAACTTTAAAACGTTTTAATTTATCAGTGAGTCAAAAATTATTTTTTCCTGAGTGGATATGCTTTTTTAAAAAATACAAACTCAACTTCTGCTTGGGTTTTGATGGATGGAAAATTAGAAGTGGTGAACTGAGAAGGGTTTTTTGAGAGACTACATATATGCTAAGAATCGAGAGTGAAGGAGAGGCATAAGCATTAGTTGCCATAATAGAATAGCAACTGTTGTTCCGTGAAGGAACAACTAAGCCCTCCTTAGAACAGGCAGGGGGGGACATTAAATCAAAGCGTGACACAGTGATTGAAATGCATGTTGCTGACAACTCTGAGTGGGCAAAACACAAAAGAAGTTATGTTAGCTTAAGCACGTTTTATTATGGAAGAAAATTGTATTTAAAAATGCATAAACAGTGATTTTTAAAAAGGTTTATTTTAAGAATCTTTCAAATTTTTCTAAAGTTCATATAAATAGAACTCCTTATTTACCCATGATATTGCATGAAAAAATCAAGTGTGCAAAACTTGCTTGACATTTGTGTGGTTGATTGCTATTAACATTTTTATTTCAAAACTAACCTTTGGGGAGGTCACTAATTGTGGTCGTGTTTCTTCTATTAAAACTTTAATTGTATAGACATCTAAGAAAGAATTAGTTCTGGCAGGATACCTGGCATTTCCAGATTTACCAAGACACAATTTTGAATATTTATAGTCACCTATGTATAAGGATTTCTTTAGAAGGCCCAATTACATGAATGGGTAATTACACGTTTAAGTATTCCTAAAGCACCCTCTTTTCTCAAATTAAAATGCACATATTTGCAGATACAAGCACTTTAAACTATGCCTCATTTGTCCGGTGAAAATACAAGCTTGTTTTTTGTTTGGTTTGGTTTTTCAGTCACTGTGGCCTTTTTTTTCCTGGGTAGGGTATTTGATGTCTCTAAATTCCTATATATCTTCCGTTTCCCATTAAGAAAAAATATCTTAATCTATTGGGTTTCCCTATAAGTCCGTTTAGGTTTTTTTTTTTTTTTTTTCCGTAAAATAAAAGACACATGTTTCATTTTACCAATAATTTTATTGATTTGGATATTTTGATTACATTGGCTATATCTTGCATGGTAGAACATTGATCGTTGCCAATTAATGTCTGAATTTGATTGCTATCAACTTCAACTGGTCCACCTGACCATTGAGCATCATCCAGCAAGAAATCTCCAGCACAAAACTTTGCAAACCACTTTTAACATGTTCAATCAGTCACATAATCTTCTCCATTCACTGCACAAATCTTTTCTTGTGTGCTTCAGTTGCATTTTTACCATTCTTGAAATAATGAAGCATAATATGCTGAAAATGTTGCTTATTTTCTTCCATCTTCAATATTAAAATGGCTACACAAAAATTCTCCAATTTTGATGTTTTTTAATGCATATTGATGTGATAGCTGTCACAATTGTTTCAAATAAAATAGTTTCAAGTGAAGCTAAAGAGAACTAAACACTACTAGAGCTATCTTACGGAAATAAACTCTTTGACCAACCCAATAGTATGGGGCATGGCTTCCTTGTAGAACTGTGAGTAGAAGAGTCTGTATTATAGTGGACAGAACCTTTGTCTATTCACTGAGAGACTGAGGTAGATTATTGCCATTGGTGTCTTGGATGTTCAGGTTTCTTTACAAATGATCAACTTTATGAATGCCACTCCGGTATTTTTGTTTCTTCACTAACTCTATGTGTTGCAAAAATATGTTGTAAAATGACAATGTTGTAGCTAGACTCACCAAGCTCAGTAATGCACATCCCTCCAATATCCACTTCTAATACTTTGTACAATATTGTAACAGTGGAAAATTGTAATAGTGTGAATTTGAAACCCACCCCACCATTATATTGATATTGGTTCTGTAAATGTTGGCTCTAATATGTAGCTAGGAGATGAAGAGCATATTTGCATAAGAACACTAGGACTTAACTTCAAAAGATACAGACCCTGACCTTCAGGCATTCCCGCTCTGGGAGAATTGCTGACCTCCAACTGTGGAACCAGGATGATGTGAATCCAGGGTAACTAAACCAAGATGATGCACACCTGACCTTAGCAGAATGGACTGTGCTCATCTATGCTTATCTGTATTGCAGCCCCCTCCCTTGACCTCTTTCTTCTGTTCCCCTTTCCCTCCTTATAAAAACCTCTGCCTCCATTGAGAGGTGGAGATGGGCTTGGTGACATGAGTCCCCCATCTTCCAGGAGATGGGCTTTGAGATGTGAGTCCCCCATCTTCCAGATGGCCAGCATCTGCAAATAAACCACTTTCCTTTACATCATCACCTGCCTGGAGTATAGGCTTTCATACAGGCAGCTGGACCTGTATGCAGCTGGACCTGCATTCAGTTTCAGTATGACACTCAGACAAATTTTTCATGTGTTTGTGGACTTTTAAGTGTCCAGGGACTTTTAGACATCTCAAATATTAAATTGTAGATGTGTAGAATTTTTTGTCTCTATCCTCATTTATATGTAATTTATTTGCCTCCAAAGTTCCAGAGCTCCAAAGTAATTTAGTTTGAGTGAGATTTTAGAAAATTATAAGATATTTTATAAGTATACATTGTGTTTATCTTGCAAATGATTTTCTCTTCTTATATAAACTGGAGATAGTTGGAATACATAGAAAGGTTCAGCTATAACAGATTTTTTGCTATAATGAATAGTCACTGAAACAATCTACCCTCTAAAGAAGCAAAGACTGTTGTAGGCACCTCAACAAACAAAATATGTGATTGAGCTTCTAAAATTATGCAGGTGGGAGTAAATTCATTTAATTAAGCACTTTATACAACAGATTTTTATTTTTATTTTTATTTACCAGACTTTAAAAATCACTCATGAGCAAAAGAAGTGGAAAAAGCTTATATGTAAACTCAGTCTACAATAATGGTTGATATATAAATATGTAGAATTCTGTTCAATTTCATACCCAAAGCAAAATTGAAAAATACTATGTATTTTAGATAAATGGTTCTACCTATTATGCAAGTAAATTTAATCAAAGTCAAGGACAGAAAAGGAGTTACACTACTAAGTTTATAGTACAGCTTTGCAAATAATTAGTCTTATGAAAAATTCTATTTCATAAACAGACTTTGTAATGACATAGTTGTAATGCAGAATCTCCAAGCCAGGGAGCTGCTTAAGTCATTTATGATATCATTCATGATATCCTGACAAAACCACCTGGAGGACCAGCCCATGTGGACATGCCATTTATTACTCACACTATGGGGGAGTTCGCTGATGAAGGCAATGATCAGGTCAGTGCAAGAGCAAATGCCCGGTATCTAGCCTTGGTGCTACTTAGAGGGATAGGGAGGGAGCAGTGGCAGTAGGGAGGGAGCTGCAGTAGCCTGTGAAAATACTAAAGGGTTGTGATAAGCAGGGACCTTGAGGACCTGGAACTCCATATACAGTTTGTTTTCCTTGTTTCTTGTAGCTGCTGGTCAGGCAGCCACCTGTTCTCTGAGGTGGAGGGGCCATATCTTGAGCTACCCTACAACATTTCACAAATCTGCATTTATTCACGTCACCTATTTCATTTTGTGGGTAACCCCCAAAACACAATGTTTGTGCCTACTTCAATAAATTAACAGGAATTCAAGAATCTTCTTGGAGCCAAACACTTATAATTAACTCTTCATTATCCGTGCATTGATTAGTTCTAGGATCCTTTCCCTTTGCCTAGGGGCATACCTCTAAAACCAACTCTCTGCTGTCAGCTGATGCTTGCCAAGGGAATGTGGCCTCATTTTAATATTTGCCTGAACAATGTATAATTAGCATAGCTACTAATCTACAATGCTTTTATGGTCAAATAAATGCTTTTAATTGGTAGCATCTTTCTTTCTTGCTGTTAGCTTATGTTATTGAGAATTTATTGAATTTTTGTAAATTTTACAGCCTTTGGAGGCAGGTTGCTTTACTTCTTTTAGGCCTAGTGACTAATACTTTCTGAATCCACAACTAGACTTTTTAAAGCCCACCCTGATTTATTTTAATCTCCTGGAACAAGCTTACTTTTATAAGTAAAGAAGTGGAAAGTTCCTACATCCTAGTTATCTAATCTTCAAAATACTAATTGCTTGATTCAACATTTTTTCCCCAATCTAAGAAGCACCTCTTACTTCTGTTATAGCATGATCATCTTTGCAGGTGTGTTTTCTCTCAATTAAGCAATGGAATAATGCAGCTGATAAATGAATGACTGGCTCTTGTGTGTGGCTGTGGAAACAAAGACTATTGGCATAAGAGTAAGAATTCCTTGTCTAATGATGTGGAAACAGACACATAGATTTAGTTCTGCAGTGCCTTTATAGTTCTCAGGTGCTGCATGTTACACAGACACTTCAGTGATTTTGCTTGCAGCTGCCTGTGAGTGTTCTCCCCTTTAAGAAGATTTAATTTATCTTTTTAATCATAGAATGCTCCCTCAGTATTTTGCTTTTAAGTGTTCAGGTGTCTAGAGACACATGACATAAAAGAAAGTGAAAAACTGACTGAAGGTTATTTGACTGATTCGAAGGGTGCCAGTAGATTTGATGCTACATTAAGAGAACACTGAAGTAATTTAGATTTGTGTTATAATGTACTCCAAGGTGGATGCTTGTGAGCACTGCTGACAAATGAAGATTGCAAAGAAAGAGAAGAAAGGTGCAGTCATCCTTCCATAACTGTCCTTCAAGATTCTTATGCAGTTTGAGAATTAACACTTCTCTAAATATAAAGTAATGGCTGTATTGTCAGGCTGTATAACACTTTAAAAGCTCAAATTGTTTTATAAAAAGTATTAAAGATAAAAATTTGGGGCTTTAAGTGCCTGAGAAACTTTGATAGTCCTTTATATTTCAGAGGAAACAAAACAGATAGAGAATTTTTTTTAAGAGGTGCATTCCAGAATGATTTATTTAAAGCCTTGACTAAAACTCTGAGAAAAATTGCTTAATAAAAGCTTTCTTTGGGGAGGGCAGGGGAAGTGGGCTGGGATGGGAGTAAAAGGCAGAAAACTGTACTTGAACAACAATTAAAATTTAAAAATTAAAAAAAAAGCTTTCTTAATTTATGCAGTTGAAAATCCTGAATGGAGAAAGCATGTTGAATTCATAGTACAAAAATATTATTTTTCATTTACTATGTACTGCAGAAGAAATAATTTATCACCAATTCTATTCAGTATATTATAATCTATGTTAATTTATAAGTAGGATTTGAGAATTTCATGAATTTTAAGAATAGGCATAAATTTCCCTGCCATAATAGGGTATATTTTTATTTCAATGATATTACATGAATACATGAAGCAATTAGTGATCAAGATAGTATTCCATATAAGAGCATTTTATGCTGTCAAATAATGTGTGTGGTATGAAAAGATTCAAGGGGTTATATTTTGTAGTACTATAGCCCATAGGAACAAAGATTATCTGGTTTGAAACTGTCTGGTATTTATTGGTATTCTCTGCACTTTTATGGCCTGAAATTCCCCTCTGCAAAGTAACATGAAGTCACGGAAATAATACCAGCTTTAGAACAGACGGACCTGAATGGGTGTCTGCATCCACCGTCAAATAGCTATGTGATCTTTATCACATTTTTCATCAAATCACTTAATCCTTCTAAAGCAAATTCCTCATTTTAATAAAGAATTAACAATTCCTTGCCTGCTTATTGTGAGGATCAAAATAAAGGGTGTAAAAAATATATGATGTCACAGAAACTCCATTAATAGTTACAATTGTTTTAATATTATTTTGCTTATTATAATACAAGAAGTATAACAAGCTCTGTGTCCAGAGTTGCCTGCATGTAATCAGCTAACAAACATGTTTGGCACGTGAGAAGTACTTCACAATGTTCCCAGGGGAAATCAAGGCTCCAACAAGGTAAACAAGGTTCCAATCCTCATTCTTGCCTTGTAAGGTACTTTAGTTAGGTTAATGAAAGAATTCAGTGTGCCCCAGCTGCCATAGGGTCTAGAGAATTTCTAAAGGAAATGTTTGAAAGTAGACATGGCATAATAGAAAGAAAAATGAATTAGTAACATGCCGCCTAGAACTTTAACTCATGCATTCTGTTTCCTTATCTGTGGAATGGGGATAAGGAGTCCATGCCATATATATGGCACAGGACTAAATGCTGTGAGCTTCTGCCCAAACATAAGTGATAGCAGGGTTATTTTCCAGCAGTTTACTGTCACTAGGCTGAAGCAGGCATGGCATTTCCACTTAACATAATCCAATCGAGAATGTATTAAATACCTGCCATTGTGTCTTATATCTTGGAGAATATACAAATTATTAAAACTTGGTCTTTGCCTGTATTTTCTGTTGCTAAACAGCATATGACTACAGTTAGCTGCTTAAAGGAGTACACATTTAATATCTCCCATCTTCCCATGGATCTGGCACATTTTGAATGGGTCCTCTGCCTAGGGATTCAAAAAGCTAAAATCGTGATATCAGTTTATGTGCATCCTCACATAGTGGTTTGATGAGGGAAGTACTAACTTCCAAGCTCTTTCAAATTTTGGGGTAGAAACCATTTCCTTACAGATGTAGTACCAAGGTCTCAATTTTTGTGCTGGCTCTCTGCGGTGAGCATGTGGGAAAAGGGGTTGCTCTCAGCTCCTAGAGGCCTACCTGGAGTCCCCAGCCAAATGGCACCCTCCACAGACAGTTTACAACATGATTGTTTGCTCTATTCCAGGACATACGGTGATGTCTCTTTCACACTACACTGTCTATTAAAGGGATAAACTCATTAGCTCAAGCCTGCTTCAAAAATGATATTCTCCATTTTCATTGACTCAAAATCAGTTGACTAGTGACTTAATCATGGGAGTGATTTCCCATCCTATTCACTAGCCCTGTGAATGCTCAAGGGAAGATGAAATAGAGTGTGTACACCAGAGAACAGGAAGGAACGTCGGAGTCCATCTTGATACTTTATTTTTTTGATAACTAAATGTTTAAAGTGTGTGCCAAGAGCTGTACTTTTTGACTGCATAATTCTCCCATGTTGTAGAAAAACTTACCTTTTTTTGTGATGCGAGAATACCCACTGAAACCTCTAAGCAGTTCTATAGTCCCAATGAGCTTGCTCTGCTTAGTTAACTCTGATTAGCCTAAAGTGACATAACATTAATTTAAATTATGTCTCATTGATTGCTAACATGGATAAAGATTTTTCTAACATGTTATTTACCATTACTTGAAGTTTGATTCTGTAATGCAGAAGCTGCTCAGATGCCTCTTAACTCCATCCTCTTGATGCTCAAATATTTGTGGAATAAATAGACAATTATTGAATTAAGTTCCAGCTCAGTCTGTATTTTTTTTTTTAGCTTACAAAAAAATACAGGTTAATAGGGTGTTTGAGTTTAGGGTTCAAAAGATCTTATTCCCATTCCCAGCTCTGGCTGCCTTACTCTGTACCTAAAAAGAACCCATTGCCCTTTGGGGACCCCAGTTTACCTTATGTAAAATGAGGCATCCGCTCTGACATCAACATTTTGTAAACTTCTTGGTATATTTTCATAAATTTGAGGTTATCTTTTAAGGAAAGATGTTTTTGGTATTTTTATATAGAAATTTAACCATGCTGAGATTAGTAACATTTGAAAAGACATCTGTGATTATGGATTTACATGGCAAAATGTTAAAGATGTACATTATTAATTGACAATATTGTAACAAAATTAGCTTGAATAAATTTCCAATTACAGAACATATACATCTTCAGAATAAATCAAATTAAAACTCATAAAATTTTGACCCAGGAAGTTTTCACTCTTTGGTATTTTTTCTCCCCATGTAAGAAGCCATTATTCACTTTTTTACATTTCAGCTATTTGCTTTTATTTACCCATGTGTGTGTTATTTCAGTGGTTATATTTTAAGTAATTCTTTTAGTTTTGTGTCTCTTGTTTGATGGTATAGTTGGAGAGCAGTGCTTGTTTTATTCAGCATTGACTGTATGTCAGGCACTATGTTAAGCACCTTACCTCCACAGGCTAGTGTAATCCTGATAACTGGGGGGGTAAATGCTCTCGCCCAAATTTAAAATTAGGGGCATGAAGTTCATAGAGTTTTCAGGGCTTATCCATGAAGTATACCTTTTAAAAGTCAGAGCTGGAATTTGAATCCAGTTCTTGTTTCATGACTTTCCTCTGACTCTATTATGATTTAGTGCTGTGGGTTGTCTTCATTATGGCCATTTGATGATTTAAAAATTGACACGAAATGTAGATCTAACTGTGGTGTACCCCACCACTACTTCTGGATATTGGCATTGACTAAGAATGGCAGACTTCAAGGTCCTTCCAGACAAGGTTCTACATTTCAATTTTTGTCTTCCCACTAGTTATTTCAATACTGGAAAGAAAGGCTACTAATATTTGGTATTTATTCCACATATTAATGTTATAATTTCATCAAAAAGTGTTGTGAATATATAAAGTAAAGACAACAAGTAAACTAAATAGACAATACATTTAAAACAAAGATTTAAACCTACTACTAATTGTCAAGTAAAATGTAAATTTATAAAAATTAACTGTAAAACATACATTACTATTTTATTATAGATTAGGAGCAGGTAAAATAAATTGTCACTCATTAATAAGATAAAAAGTATTAATATGAAGAAATTTGGACCATGGACATCTTACAATAAATATCATTTAACCATTTCTTTAAAAATTCAGTCTTAAGTGTAAAGTTTATCATTGGTGTCTTCGTGGACTCACAAGGGCATTTCAGTGTAAAACTTCCCAACTGCTATAAAATCTCTTTATAACTATACACTTCAGAAAATGGTAAAAAGAAAGTTATGAGTTAGCTGAATTTTGCTCTTTTCTGCGAATCTTCAAAAAATAATCCTATCTTTTGTTTGAGGTGATATATGGAATCACTATTTGTGAAGAGGATGGTGGATTCTATAGATAGAACTATGGTAGTCATTATAATAAGCTGAGGTTGTAGCAATTCACTGTTCTGCATGTATGAATGACCCATGGACATGGATAACAGAGTGGAGAGTGACTGTGGGGGTGGGGTTGGCCTGGGCAAAGGAGGACAAAGGAGGTAAAAATTGGGACAACTTGAATAGAATAACAATAAAGTATTTTATAAAAAAGTAATTAGAATTTTATGTGTTCTCTAGAAGGAACACTAGCAAAAGCCTACATTAGTTTGCTTTATTTAAAATAAAAAACATTTTTGGTCATGTTAATATTCTTTTGTTTCCTCTAGTATTTTTGGAGATTCTGTTATATTTTACTTTGGCTTATTATCATGTTCATATTCGGCTTGTATAGCAGGTTATTAAATCAGAAATTATTCTTCATACAGATGTTGGCTTTTGAATTGGCATTTTGTTCTCTTTAGGGATTATAGAGGTGGAAAGGATGCTTTCTAAACATCTTTTGTTGGATTTAACATGTTCATGTAGCATGTCAATATCTGAGCATGTCTCTAGATGTAATGTTTTCTATTTAATATACCAAAATATTATTATACTAAAACTGGTATTATTTTATTATAGAAAAATGGCACACAATACCAAATACAGTAGAGCTGTAGTAACTATTTCCCTTAGGCACTAGCATGGGATAGTGGAGTAATTGTACACATACATGTGTGCAAACAGTGGTATAATACATGACATACACACACGTACATACACAAGCTCTTCTTTCCATTTAGGGTAAAGAACTGAACTTGAAACCAGGGTATGTGCTAGGTTAGACTGATATAAAAAGGAAGAAAACACACTTCCTATGTTTGAGTAACTTCCAATCTAATGAAACTCAGAACTCATCCTTATGAGTATGATTTTTTTGTGAAGGAATTAAAAATCTTTGAGAGTAAAAAAAGAATTAGTAATATGTTCTCTTATATATACCAATTCCCTTTGTTCTGTTACTGGAGAGAACTAGAATTATGCAAACAGATTTTATTTCTTTTAAAGCTGCTGATGTAATTAAAAAATATACTTCACTCTGTGTGAAGTATATCTGTGTGATCATCTCTGGAAAATCACCTATAAGTTAAAAACTTTTATAAAACAGTAAAGCTGATTTAACTAAAGAATGTTTTTAAAATCAAGGAATTATCCCATAATATATGTAAAAAGTTACTGGTCTTTACATATACTATTCTCACAAGGCAGATTTAGGCTAAGCTTCTGACAATTTTGTTGAATAGTTCTCCAAATGTGGAAATTAAATTTACATGCCTGTGATTTCAGTTATGAGACTTTTTAGGGGATTATTGTACACAGAATTTTCACTTGTCTCCAACTAGTCTTCGAGTATTTTTAAAAATACAGGTTGTGGTTTCTCTGTTGCTTTGCTGCTGTCAGACCTACTAGTGCTTTTGATTAATTGCACTAAAGGTGCTATAAAGACTCTATTACTCCTTTCCAAGTGTCAACACTCTCGTCTCATAAAATCTAAGTTTTCCTTATCCTGAAGAAATTAAATGACCTTGCCACAGTTATGACATCCTTTAGCCATAAAGAGATTATTACAAGAAATAAATAATATGACCATCATCTTTTAATAAGAATGGTGAAAGCTCAGGGGAAATAACCCTGTTTATGAATCTGAACCTTGTCGTTTTCACTTTTCCTTCCCCGTTGTCTGCATCAGTAGAGCACAGTTATCTCTGCCCAGACTACTGCAGTTGCTTCCTAACTTGGCCCTCCTTAGCTGCAGCCAGATCACAGCAACAGATACCCTATAATCACTGTAGTGCAGAGCCCTCTATATTGTTTTTAATGTAGATATGATAACAGTGATGGCATTATCCTGCTTAAATTATCAAAGGCATCTAAGGTCAAGTTCATTTTCAGCAGTTTCATCAATTGTAAGTCCTGCAATGATCGAGCTATCTCATTTGAACTATCTCATTGGCTCAACTAGTGCCACTTTCTCCCTATCCTCCCACATTCTCTACAGAATGGACTTTTAAATCTACTTACTCTTTGTGCCTCAAGAATTCCACATTCTGTTGCTTCTGCAAAAGGTTGTCCACTTCTCTGTTTTCCCCAACTCTTGCTGATGTTTTCATGTCCTCCTCATCCTTCAGAGCTCAGCTCAGGTTTCACTACTTCCACTTTCCCAAAACTAGATTATTGCCCTGTTAGATACCTTTTTAGTATCCTGTAATTCTACTTTCTACAATTTCTCAGAATTTTGTTAAGTAATTAATAGTGTAAGTAGTAGTTTAATATCAGTCTCCCTGATGAGAATACAAGGACAATGGTTGTCTTGATCAAAGCTATACCCCCCCAAGCCCAGTTAGCTGCTCAGTCACTATTTGATAAATGAATGAATGAATGAATGAATGAGTGAATGTTTAAAGAATATCTCATCTGTATCTAACTTGACTTTTATTCTATGATGTTTCATACCCTGCATCTGTAATAGATAATTTAGATAGGATTTACTTTTTTTCATTTATTCATCAGACAATGATAACTTATCTGTCATGTTTCAATATTATATATGTTAGGTCTAGATTCAAAGTGAAATAAAATCAATTTTTTTCAGATAATACTTTCCTCTTGGTGGTTTGGACAGGCTTTTATAGATCTACCATAAATATGGTATATTAATGGTTTATAATTTTCATGCTATAGTTAAAATAATTGAGAATTATTAGTATCACCCTGATCTGTATTCACTACAATAGCCCTCCTAAATCAGATTATCTATCATCATATTCTTGTTAGAAATTTGAATTATTGAGTCCCATTTCACTAAATCATAATTGTCAGAGAAGGGGAAAGTGCTGAGGTAGTGTTTAAATAAGTACCACCAGGTGATTCTTAGCAACCATTTTAAAACACTTTAAAAAACATTTAAAAATACTTGGGTTGGCATAATATTAAAGATTAAAGCATAAAATTTATTTTAATATGTCAATTATATATAAATATTATTTTTATTTTCATCATTATTTAATTTACTTTAAATGACTTGCATGAAAAAGAAAATGATTTGTCAAGGAATGACTAAAATCTGGTATGTGAAATTTGGTTTACAGACTAAAAATATAGGGTTTTGGTAGGCAATATAAAATCAAAAATAGATAAAAAAGACTTTCAATTATTCTTCCACTTTCACTGAAATAAAATACTGTTTCCTTTTTCAGGTGTCCTGATTTGTCTTCTAAATAAATGATGAGATGAGGGAGATGAATTCATTGTATTGTTTACAAAACCTCTCTGATGAATAATACATTTAGAAAATGTACAGACTTTGCCATAAGACATGAAAGATAAGAGCAAATATAATTTTTACTAAATATATATTTTAAAATTTTGGCATTTGATGTGTAAGAGAAACATTGGAATACTGCTATTTTTGGAATTTGCAAAATTACTGTGTTATACTTTTTTATTTATAAAAATTACATAATAGTTTTTCCTATGTTTTCTATGAGTAGTGGTCATTTGTGAAACAAATTTTTTAAATTAATTAAATTTTAAAAATATATGACTAATACAAACAATTAAAAGCAATGTAATTATCAAAATGCTCATGGAATCCAGGAGGGAAAAAGGAAGATATGAACATGCTCATCCAGTCTCCACTATTTTCTACACATAATCACCTATAACATATTTCAAGTTTTCTGTGTAAATGTTAAGTAACATTTTATTTTTCATTAAAAATAATAATGAAAATAGACTTCAGTAAGTCTCTTCATGGAAGAAACTCTATGGAACAGCATCATAATTTCCTGAAAAGTCTCAGACATTCATTTTGGAAATGTGTGTCAAAGAATATAGATTCAAAATAGTTCTACCTTTGGAGTATTTATATTCAGGTTGAAGGAAGAGGTTGGCAGAGCATCATTCTATGGCAGAGCAGATTTCTGTATGGTAACTCCTTCCCTTAAAAAAAATACATCTTTAATGCTGTTTTCCTCATCTTAAAATATGTATTCCACTTCAAGAGGCTAAGTACTTCCATCCATTTCTCACATGTATTTCTTGATATTAGCCCAATATGTCCCTCATCCTTGCAAGCTCTCAGTGGTCCTAAGTTACTAAAAAATTGAGAAAACTACTCTTCCATGGAATGGTTGGGTATTCCTTTTCTAATGGATCAGTATTACATAGGATTATTTGAGTATGGAAACCACTTCTGATGGGGCAGAGGGCAGGAGTAAAGGGAACCCCCCTGAGTTGTACAAGGGCATTCCAATTCCAAACCTTATAGTATAACAAGCATTATCTGACAATCATTAGAAAACACACAGCTCTCATAAATTTATTTATTGGAGAAGCCTCAACTGTACTACAAGCCAGAAGAATAGTTTTGAGATAATGTTTATTGCCTGGCCTTATGAAATAGTTCTTGTTTTCAAAATATTTATTCAGACAGGATGTGTTTAGATATTGTGTTGTCCATTGGGTAAAATGAATTTGATTTCAGACTAACTCACTGTGACTTAAGTTCCTGTTGATTTTCTTCTCATTTTTAGTATTCATGAAACCTCCAAATTGATCAGCTTTCAGCTTTTGATCAGAACATACTTAAACTTTGACTTGTGATATAAACATAATTTTTTTCCTTTTGAGAAATATTGTTAGCTCTTGCCTTAGTTTAATCAAAAATCTATTTTTATTGGGATTGTCTTTGATTACTCTCCTGTGACAATGAAAATTTAATACTCTGTTCTTTGTTTCAGCCCCTTTCCTTATGAAAATTAATCAAAGAATAAAATAGATTTTGGATGACTGTGGAGTATAGGGAATAACATCTTAGAATAGTGAAATTAGTAAGTATGAAACAAAGACAAGCACTCCTTTTGAAGGACAGAGTGATAATGAACCTGTAACATTTCTGAAACTAATTTTGTATATGTTGATTGGTCTGGTATTTAGATAGTGTAAACACAGACTCTTAGTTCAAAAACACATAGTTCACCTTTCTGGAACTTCTGGTTGTTTATTATTTTTAAATTAGTTGTTATCCATTTTTTTTTTTGATTGTGTGAGAAAGGAAGGCATTACCACCTATGCCTCCATTTTGGCCAGACTCCCTATTTACATTTAAGGTATTTAAAAAAATATTTTTTATTTTAATTGTCGTTGCAGTACAATTTCCTATCTTTTACTCCCATCCCAACCCGCCCACCCAGCCCTCCCCTCCTCCCTCCCATTTCTACCCACCCCTAGATTTTATCCATGTGTCCTTTACACTTCTTCCTGTAAACCCTTCCCCTTTTCCCCTGAAATTCCCCTGAAATTCCCCTGAAATTCCCTCTCCTCTCCCCTCTGAACACTGTCAGACGGTTCTCTATTTCAGTGTCTTTGGCTATATTTTGCTTGTTTCTCTGCCTTATTCTTTAGGTTCCTGTTAAAGGTGAGATCATATGGTATTTGTCTTTCACTGCCTGGCTTATTTCGCTTAGCATAATGCTTTCCAGTTCCATCCATGCTGTTGCAAAGGGTAGGAGCTCTTTATTTCTTTCTGCTGCATAGAATTCCATTGTGTAAATGTACCATAGTTTTTTGATCCATTCATTTACTGATGGGCACCTAAGTTGCTTCCAACACTTGGCTATTGTAAATTGTGCTGCTATGAACATTGGGGTGCATAGGTTCTTTTGGATTGGTGTTTTAGGGTTCTTAAGATATAATCCTAGCAGTGGAATTGCTGGGTCAAAAGGCATACCCATTTTTAGTTTTTTAAGACAATTTCATACTGTTTTCCATAGTGGTTGTACCAGTCTGCAATCCCACCAACAGTGCACTAGGGTTCCTTTTTCTCCACACCCTCTTCAACACTTGTTTGTTGCTTTGTTTATGATGGCCATTCTGACTGGTGTAAAGTGGTATCTCATTGTGGTTTTAATTTGCATCTTTCTGATAGCTAGTGATATTGAGCATCTTTCATGTGTCTCTGGATCCTCTGTATGTCCCTCTTGGAGAAGTGTCTGTTCAAGTCCTTTGTCCATTTTTTAATTGGGTTGCTTGTCTTCTTAGAGTGGAGTTGTGTAAGTTCTTTTTATATTTTGGAGATTAAACCCTTTTCTGAGGTATCATTGGCAAATATGTTTTCCCATAGAGTTGGTTCTCTTTTTATTTTAATACTGTTTTCTTTAGCTGTGCAGAAGCTTTTTATTTTGATGAGATCCCATTTGTTTATTCTTTCCTTTATGTCCCTTGCTCTGGGGGACATATCAGTGAAAAAGTTTCTGTGTGAAATATCTGGGATTTTCCTGCCTATGTTCTTTTCTAGGATTTTAATGGTGGCATGGCTTATATTTAAGTCTTTTATCCACCTTGAATTTATTTTTGTGTATGCTGTAAGTTGGTGCACGAGTTTCACTTTTTTGCATGTAGCTGTCCAGTTCTCCCAACACTATTTGTTGAAGAGACTGTTTTTACTCCATTTTATGTTGCTGCTCCCTTTGTCAAATATCAATTGGCCGTAGAGACTTGGGCTTCTTTCTGTGCTCTTTGTTCTGTTCTGTTGGTCCATATGTCTGTTCTTATGCAAGTACCAGGCTGTTTTGATTACAGTGGCCTTGTAATACAGTTTATATCAGGTACTGTGATCCCTCCTACTTTGCTTTTCTTTCTCAAAATTGCGGCAGCTATTCGGGGTCATTTATGGTTCCATATAAATTTTTGAAATGTTTGTTCTATGTCTATGAAATTTGCCATTGTACTTTAATAGGTATTACATTGAATCTGTAAATTGCTTTAGGTAGCATGGATATTTTGATAATGTTAATTCTTCCAATCCATGAACACGGTATATGTTTCCATTTGTTTGTGTCTTCCTTAATTTCTTTCTTCAGTGTTGTGCAGTTTTCTGATTACAGGTCTTTTACTTCCTTGGTTAGATTTCTTCCTAGGTATTTTATTTTTCTTTTTGCTATATCAAATGGGATTTTTTCTTGATTTCTGCTTCTGTTGTTTCATTGTTGTTATATAAAAATGCCTTTAATTTCTGAATATTGACTTTGTATCCCACTGTTTTGCCAAATTCGTTTATTAGGTCAAGCAGTTTAGGTAGAGTCTATAGGATTTTCTATGTACACTATCATGTCATCTGCAAACAATGACAGTTTTGTTTCCTCCTTTCCTATTTGGATGTCTTTTATTTCCTTTTCTTGTTTGATCACTGTGGCTAAAACTTCCAGTACTATGTTGAATAAAAGTGGTGAAAGTGGACAACCTTGTCTTGTTCCTGATCTTAGTGGAAAAGATTTTAGTTTTTGCCCATTGAGTATGATGTTGGCTGTAGGTCTCTCATATGTAGCCTTTATTATGTTGAGGAATGCTCCCTCTATTCCCACTTCGCTAAATGTTTTTATCATAAATGTGTGCTGTACCTTATCAAATGCTTTTTCTGCATCTATTGATATGATCATGTCATTTTTGTCTTTGCTTTTGTTTATGTGATGTATTACATTTACTGATTTGCGAATATTGAACCATCCTTGCATCCCTGGGATAAATCCCACTTGGTAATGGTGTATGACTTTTTTAATGTATTGTTGGATGCAGTTTGCCAATATTTTGTTGAGGATTTTAGCGTCTATGTTCATCAGTGATATTGGCCTGAAGTTTTCTTTCTTTGTTGTGTCTTTATCTGGTTTTGGGATTAGGATGATGCTGGCTTCATAAAAAGAATTGGGGAGTCTTCCATCATTCTGGATTTTTTGGAATAGTCTGTGGAGGATAGGGATTAGCTCTTCTTTAAATGCTTTGTAGAATTCTCCTGTGAAACCATCTGAACCGGGACTTTTGTGTGTCGGGAGTTTTTGGATTACTGCTTCAATTTCATCTGCTGTTATTGGTCTATTCAGGCTTTCTGATTCTTTTTTATTGAGTTTTGGAAGATTAAATTTTTCTAGAAATTTGTCCATTTCATCTAGGTTTTCAAATTTCTTGGCATACAGTTCTTCATAGTAATTTCTTATAATCCTTTGTATTTCTGTGGTGTCAGTTGTAGTCTCTCCTCTTCCATTTCTGATTGTGTTTATTTGGATCCTTTCTCTTTTTTTCTTGATGAACCTGCTTAAAGGCTTGTTGATTTTCTTTATCTTTTCAAAGAACCAGCTCCTGGATTCACTGATCCTTAGAATTGTGCTTTTAGTCTCTATGTCATTTAATTCTGCTCTGATCTTGGTTATTTCCTTCCTTCTGCTTGCTTTGTGCTGTCTTTGTTGTTGTTCCTTGAGTTCTTGTAGATGTTGGGTTAGGTTGTTTGTTTAAAATGTTTCTATCATTTTTAGGTAGGCCTGTATCACTATGAACTTCCCTCTCAGGACTGCCTTAGCTATGTCCCATAAGTTTTGGGTTGTTGTGAGTTCATTTTCATTTGTTTCCAGAAACTTTTTGATTTCTTCCCTAATTTCTTTCTTGACCCATTCATTGTTTAATAGCATGCTATTCAATCTCCATGATTTTGAGTGTTTCAGGCATCTTCCCTTGGGGTTGGTTTCTAGTTTCAGTCCTTTGTGGTCAGGGAAAATGCTTGGTTTGATTTCAATTTTCTTGAATTTGTTGAAGCTTGTTTTGTGTCTTGTCATGTGGTCTCTCTTTGAAAATGTTCCATGTGCATTTGAAAATAATGTGTATTTTTTTAAGATTTTATTTATTTATTTTTAGAGAGGGAATGGAGGAAGAAAGAGAGAGAGAGAAACATCAATGTTCGGTTGCTGGGGGCCATGGCCTGCAACCCAGGCATATGGCCTGACTGGGAATCGAACCTGCGATGCTTTGGTTCACAGCCCGCGCTCAATCCACTGAGCTACACCAGCCAGGGCAAAAAACAATGTGTATTTTGCTTCTTTGGGATGAAGGGCTCTATATATATCAGCTAAGTCCATTTCCTCTAGGGCATTATTCAATACCACAATACCTGTTGATATTTTGTTTGAAAGATCTGTCCATTTTTGACAGTGGGGTGTTAAAATCCCCTTCTATAATTGTCTTGCTATCAATATCTTCCTTGAGGTCCTCTAAGATTTTCTTTATCTATTTGGGTGCTCCTATGTTGGATGCATATATATTTACAATGTTTGTCTTCTTGGTGAATTCTTCCCTTGAGTATTATGAAATGACCTTTTGGGTCTGCTTCTATGGTCCTTTTTTTGAAGTCTATTTTGTCTGAAATGAGTATTGCTACCCCAGATTTTTTTTTCCTTTCCATTTGCTTGGAAAATTTGTTTCCAGCCCTTCACTCTTAGCCTATGTATATCTTTTGTCCTGAGGTGGGTCTCTTGTAGGCAACATACTTGTGGGTCATGCTTTCTTATCCATTCAGCTATTCTATGTCTTTTGATTGGAGCATTTAATCCATTCACATTTAAGTTTATTACTGCTAGGTACTTATTCATTGCCATTTTCGTACCTGTGTTCCTCTCTCTCTCTCTCTTTTCCCTAAAGCAGGCCCTTTAGGATCTCTTATAGAGCTGGTTTAGTGTAGGTGTATTCTTTTAGACTTCTTTTATCTGGGAAGCTTCTTATTTGGCCTTCTATCTTGATTGAGAGCCTTGCTGGGTAAAGTAGCCTTGGTTGCAGACCTCCGGTTCTCATTATTTGGAATATTTATTGCCATTCTCTGCTGGCTTGGAGTTTTTCCATTGAGAAATCAGCTGCTAACCTTATTGGGGCTCCCTTGTATGTTACTTCCTGTTTGTACCTTGCTGCTTTTAAGATTCCCTCTTTGTCTTGGTATTTTGCCATTTTAATTATGATATGTCTTGAAGTGACCCTCTTTGGGTTCCTCTTCATTGGAACTCTTTGTGTTTCCTAGATCTGTGTGACATTTTCTCTCATCAAATTAGGGAAGTTTGCCATCATTACTCTTTCAAGTAGGTTTTCCTCCCTGGGTTTGTGGTGTGAACTTCTAATGGGACACAGGTGAGGTGAATGACAGTAAATTAGCAATACACTATAAAAGAGATATCAGGGGAAACCTGTCAGGTGATACAGTATACCTGCCTAGGAAAGCATATTATACAGAAAAAAAGAGGAATACAAAAATACTATAAAAAATGTAAGAATAATAGAAAAAATAATAATACAAATATGCAGTAACTTTCAGGTTCTCGAATAGCAGAGTGAAATTTGTCTCACTGTCACAGCTGTTGTGATTCCCGTTCTTTGGGTTCAACTCTAGTCCTTTCACAGATCCAGGTTTTTTCTCACTTGTAGGTATTTAAAAAATAAAGATAAAAAAGGCAGATGAAAGAATGAAGAAGAGATAAAATTGGATGAAAGAAGGGAGGAAGGAATAAAACAAGAAAGCAGGAAAGAGAGGAAAAAGTAATTAAAAGAGAATAAAATAATAAAAATTAAAAAATTAAGAATTGTTTAAAAAAATAGAATAAAATGAAAAAGTCTCTTGGTTTTAAAGTGGCCAAACCGGTTTTTCTGCTCTTGCTGGTTGGGGCAGGCTGAGGGGTGATTGGTATGGCTTTTCTTTCTTCAAAATCCGCACTAGGTCAGCACGCACTGTCTGGGGAGCTATCGTGGTTCCTGGGCCTTGCACCCTGGGTGTGGGAATCAGGTCTTTCTGCAGGGTTACTGCTGTGGACTGAGGTGCGGATGCACTCTCATGCGCGAGTGCGCGCACACCCTTGGCCAACCGCCTCACCCTTCCCAGCGCTATGTGGGTGCTCAGGGTCTTCCGCATAAGCACAGCCTTCCGCTCAACCTTGGGATCACTGCCCATCTGAGACTCTGAGCGTGCTCACAGCCCTTGTGGGTTTGCTAGCAACTGGGTTCCTCTCGGTGCCGCTCAGACCCTGTTTGGCTGGGGAGGAAGCAGTTGTCCAGGCTCTATACCAAGGATTCTGTGGCTAACCTGGCAATGGGTGCCAGGCCTGGGACTACAGTCCCCTGACCCTGTACTGGTCCCTGGGACCCTACTGTGTTGCAGCACTACTCTCACCGACTGGTTTTTCGGTTCTGCCACAATCCTTGGTCCCCTATTTTCGCATATGCTGAGGTGTGTTGGTTGCTTGCTCTTCCACTCCGTAGATTGGCCAGGATTCTCTCCCCTGTGCAGAGGGAAGCCAAATCTGCTCCTTCCTACTCTGACGCCATTTTCCTCCCCTGTAAACACAGACTCTTGAATGACAAAGGAGAATTTTCTTTGTTGGCTAATGAAGTGTATGATTTTTATATGATAAATTACTGTGTGTACTTGGAATCTCAAAGAAGATATCCCTAAAATAATGTAAAAGGTAATGGTCTAGAACACTGCTGTCAAATAGAAATATAATGTGAGTTACACATATGATTTTAAGGTTCTAGAAGACACATTAAAAAGGGTAAAATGAAACATGGAAAATTCATCTTAATATATTTTTGATATAAGGTATCTAAAATATCTTTTGATAGATATAAAAATTTAGTGAGATATTTCATATTACCTTTTCATAGTAAGTTATCAAAATCTGATGTGTATTTTTTAAAGAAAAAACTGTGTTTCTCCTTTACTCTTAATACCATATATTGCCATGTGTAATGTACATCCATGCTTTTGGCCCAAACTTTAGGGGAAAAAACCTTTCATTTTGATTTTTAAATCCAATTTTTATTTATATATTTGGATATTTGTTTGTTGTATTATAAAGGAATTTTCACCTTTATTTTTTACCATATTATAGTACAAGAAATTGTATGTAACAAATTGTTACAAAACACAAGAACAGATACAAGGTACAAGAAATTTTATGTACCAATAACAAATTTATACTACCTATGTATAATGCGCTTTCTTATTTTTCCCTAAAAAATTTGGGCAAAAAATGCATTATACATGGCATAATACAGTACTTCTGACACCACGTGTGTGTGGTTTTTTGCTACAAATTTAACTGAATTCTGGCACTAACTGTCTAGAAATAGTGTCAGATCCCACCGGTTAGGGCTCAGTCCCATAGGGCCGCCCTTATTTCAGAGGTCACTTGCAAGTTTAGATTGCCAACTGTACTTAGACCAGCCAGGCATAAATTAGTGGTTCCCACAATCTCCTCTTCAGGTTTGACAATTTTCTAAAAAGGATCACAGAGCTCATGGAAACATCTACTTACATATACTGATTTATTATGAAAGGATACAACTCAGGAAGAGCCAGATGGATAGGATGCATAGGGCAGGTGTGGGGGAAAGAGTATGGAGATTCCATTGTCCTCGCTGGGCACATTTGCTTCTCAGCACCTTTGCAGGTTCACAAACCACCAGGAAGCTCACCGAATCTCATTGTTCAAGAGATTGTATAGAGTTTAATCTCTAGCTGCCCTACCCCTTGCCCTTCCTAGAAGTCATATTTGGTGCAGAAATTTCCAACTCTCTGATCACTTTGTCTTTCTGGTGATCAGGCCCCATCCTGAGGCTGTGTAGCGGCCCTGCCCTGAGATACCTCATTAGCTTAAACTCAGGTGTGCTCAGAAGGGATTCCTTATGAATAGACATTCCTGTTGCTCAGGAAATTTCAAGGGTTTTAGGAACCCAGTGCCAGGGGCTAGGGACAAAGAACAACAATTCATTTTATTATGCCATGATTTCATATTTCAGCACATCTCAATTGCAACTGGCCCTGTTTTACATGGTTAATAGTAAATATGTGTAGTGGCTGTTTTGTTGGATACAACAGGGATAGAAAGAGCACTGGTGTGCTAGCTGTGAGATATGCAAGCCAGTTCATTTTTCATTGCTTTAGCTTCTTCATTTGTGAGACAAATGGGTTAGATAAATGGTTTATGCTATTATTTCCAATATTAAGTTTTGTTATTCTAGAAAGTTACGTTATATAACTTGGGAAATGGTCATGTGATGCATTCTTGAAAGGTTTACATAATATAAAGCAATGTAATATTGTAGAATGTGGTATTTTCAATAATAAAGTGCATTGCATCAAGTTACAATTAAACAGTACTCTATGCATCATTATAAAATGCCTTTAATTTCTGAGGAAGATTTAATTTCCTGGGTATCTGTAGGCCAGAATGAAGTAAATTTTTTACTCCAGGTGATTAAAGAATTTTATTTTTACACGTGTTTACTTCTCTAGCTTTTTTGTTTTTTAAGGACATTGTTTGATGACCACATGCTTTGTCTGATGCTATATCAATTTGCTCAGATAATTAAGTATTCAGGGGTCAAGTAGTACACATTTTTCAGAAAGTGTAGAGTCTGTGGATGATCTGGCAAGGCAGAAAATTTTCTGACAACTGTCCCATCTCAGGGGAAGGAAAAACACTGGTGTCTTTGTGAGTCATAGGTAGGAAGTTTAATTTCTACTATTTTCTGCATTTCTCATTTATATATTACTACTCTTTAAGAGAGACCTTTATAACTACCTAATAAGGATAATTGCAAAGGTGACCTTCTATTTTGTGCCTGTTGATGGGTTCCCTCACTACATTTTCTATTTCAAGAGAAGGTAGGATTTTTAATATAAGCAATATTGTTTAGATGTCACATTTTAAGTAGTTGTTTATTCAATGCTGTGGAAATATGACACATTGATTGACTTTAACTAAATAACTTATTTTTGTAAGATTTTGTGTGACAATAAGATAAATAAAATAGGGTAGTAGAAAGAAGTTTGTTGTATGTGAAAATGTTTTATAATGGTTAAATGCTGTATAAATATTACATATTATTACTTATTATCATTGATAAGAGTCATAATGATAAAATATTAGTGTAGAATGTCAGGTATGTTTATCTTGTTACTGGTCTCTGAGTCAGGTGGAAAATATAACTTGTGAATTATCTTAGTTCTGGATTAAACTGTCATGATAATATATTGTTTTTACTGTAAATTATATGAGTTACTTTCATGGGGAATAATTGTTCTATATATTTTTGTTGTCAAAGAAACAAATATATACATAAAGATATATATATGTGTGTGTTTATATATATATCTTGAAAAATAACTCATTGCTACAGGATTTTGATTTTGTTTGTAAAATATATTGGGACATTATATGATTTTTTAAAAATCATTTCTATGGAACATATTATGTATCTTCCATAATAAAAATAACTTCTGTTTCAAATTTGTTTATTAATACCTGAATTTTTTTCATCTTTAAAAACATTAACAAATATTTCTAATCTAGACCTCTTTGTCTATCTCTGTTCTATCTGTCTCTCTTGCTTTATATATATATCACTCTGTTCTTTTATTAAATATTCCTGTTATGAACCCCAGAGAAAACTTACAGGTGACTCTTGGACATTAGACATTAATGAAAATACTCTATTGGCACCCTGTACTAAAAAAAATTCTAGGGTTACAAGCACATGTATTTTAAGGCTCTACCCCATCATATAAAACAGGGTAAAATGCATCACATCCATGTTGATTATGTTATATATCTCACTACCTGAGTTACGTTAGTTGGACCTGATGAGTGAAATGAGGTTGAGTTTCATAGTTAAGTACTAACCAATCTTGATTATGCATATGTCTGTCCCTGTTTTAGAGCCAATAATCAGTTTGTGTCTGCAACATTTTTATAAGCAGCTGGGATGCATTTTGGTCTCAGAAACATCATGCCTAGAAGAGTAGTAGATAAAATGGCCTTGGTTTTACATCTTATTACCTGATTGTGTTTTGCCTGGGACACAATAATGGTTAGGAACACAGGCTTTGTAGCTCAACAGGCTTCAGTCTGTGCCCTGGCTCTGTCTCTTACAGTTACAATGCCTGGGATATTTTGCTCAATTTATCTAAGTCTCAGTTTCATCATTTTTATAATGGAAATATCATTAGTACTTATTTTATAGGAATATTGTATTAACTAATACAATTTGGACACAGATTCTAGCAAAGGGCTTGGCACATAATAACTACTAAATACATGTTTATGATCATCATTTTTCCCTCTTATGTCTATTACTACTGTTTTTATAGTTATCAAGGATTGTACCACCACATAAGTAGTTAGGATATCTATTACAACACTTAAAATTATGCATAGTTTTGTACTATTTGCAATTTTGTAAACAAAGGATGAGAAACTGAGAACCAAACTACTTACTAGTCAAAAAAACTATATATACTCTTTACTAAGGGAAAATAGAAGCCAAAACAAAAATGTTGTATATGTTTTGTCCACTTGTCTCCAAGTCCTTTTAGAGGTTTGGGGACCTATAGAAATTTTGGGTGGTATCTAAGTAGTTACTTATACCAAGGTCAAGATAAAGGGATCAAATATGAAACTTAAGGGTCAAATTATCTAGTTATAGATCCCCTTCTGTGATTTGGAGAAATCAGTTTTTGGTTGGATTCTCCTGTGGCCAAGCAGATGTTACCTATAAATTATCAGGTTATTGAGAGCAGAGACCCTTCACTTCCTGCACTACAGAGGGGGTGTCATTTTTCAGAAGGCCTAGATTGTAGACACCTTACAAGGCTCCCTGCAGCATGTTGGTAACTGGTGCTGGTCGAGAGCTGTTGCTCTGCCATCTAACCCTAACTTTAAATTAAATGGATTTTTTTTACCTTTGCATATGCATTGCAAAACATTGGAAATATTATTGTTGGCATGGAATTCCTCCTCTTCCTACCACTTACAATGTTTTATTTAGAAAATAATATCTAAATCTAAACAGTGGAAGAGTCTGTGTTTCTATGGGGGTACATTGGAATAACCATTAAAGTAGAACATACATATGTAGCTTGTACTTCTTGCTTGCACTAATCCCTTGATAATTTCCTAAAGGCATCTGATTTGGAATTGCAATCTTTAATTCTCAAGAAAAATATTACATTTTAACCAGTGTCCTGGCTCTCAATGGGAAGGCTGGATAAATAGAAAAGATAAAAATCTTATTTCTTTTGCATAATCACCTTAAGTAAGATAAAAAAATTTGTGTTTTACTTTCTCTTTCTTTGGCTGAGAGAAAAAAAATATATAACTGCATATATAGAAATTCAGTCAGCTGACATTTCTTATAAAGGTAATTTCAAGGTCATAATTACTGAAAAAATAAGATAGATATAGATATACTATAATGAAAAATGTGGATATTATTCCTACTTAGTAAATTTATAATCTAATCACACTGAGTAATCACGTTGGGGACAAATACCTAACAAATTCTGACTTTACATTAGATTGTATGTCAGATCATTGCTTATTGCTTTCTGCCTCTGAAATTTCTGGGTTGTCATTTTAGATTTATTGAGTAAATTATAACAAAAAATTGATTTCCTTTACTATGAGCAAAAGTAGTAAGATGTGTGCTATATGCTACTTTCTAAACTCTCAACTTATGGGGTAATATGTTGCTGAATTAATTGTCAGCCTTTCAATTTGCATCAATTTAGGAGTTGATTTGTGCCCAAAACTGTGCTAGACACTTAAATAAATAAGAAAAACTCTCTTATGAAACAGAGAGATGGCAGAGACAGATAGGGACACACTCAACATCCTGTGAAAGTAACTCTGGGGGTTTGGAATGGAGGTCCTGTATGACTGGGTATGAAGGAATGTTGAGAAAGGAATATTTCCAAGAGGAGGAGTATTTGGGCCAATATGGGAGCAGAATCCCTCCCTCTCTGTACCAGTCATTGCCCCTGACACACTAAAAGCCCTCAAATTTGATTTATATATATAATGTATTTATATATATATAAATATATATACACACACATATATGTGTGTGTGAGTATAAAGTAAACATGAAAGACTCCATACATACACATTCTTTAAATCTAACTTTCTATATAATTAAATTATAAAAATATATTCTTGGAGAATAAGAACAGTAATGGGTTTTGTTTGTTTCAGTATGAAAGAGCATTAGAATTAAATGTGCCATCAATTTAGTTGAATGAGCTAGTTTTGTTTTGTTGAATGAGCAATCAACAAAACAGAAAATACTGTTTTCTCATAGCTTACATGCCATTCTGTGCACTATAGGCATCATCAGATAGTGATTGACATTCATGAAACTAGACTGCATATGAAATACCATATAACACTGTTGCAGTTGGGTGTGGGGCTGTTTCACAGGATCGTGAGAAAAGCACTTCACATACCCATGCATAGTGGATTGTAGTGTGGCAAAATTTATTCATGTAGAAATAGAAGGCTCAGTCTCTGTCCAGGTAGCTTAGTGCTGTTCTGGGCGGTGCTGCTCTATCCAGCCTCCCACCTAGAGCCTGTGTGTGGAGTCTGTGCAGCTGCTAGACCTGCATGATTGTTACAGAGAGAATGCAGGAACCAAGGGGGAAAGCAAATGGGGCACGTATGAGTTTCCTGAGAGAAAGAGAAAGCTTCTTTGTTAAACTAGGTTATATTACCTCTGGTTTTGGATGGACCAGGTCCTTTTCCAAAATAACCAATCAGCTTCCCAAGCTTTTGTGGCTTCTGATGAGTCCCCCTCCCAACCAATCACTTCCTCCCCCAGACTACGTTGACAGGCCTCTAGGCTGCAATTTTGGCTTCTGTTGCACATGCCTCATAAAAACACTTCCTCCAGTGCCATTTTGACTTGTACAGCACATGTACTTATTTCCACCCACAGTGTGGGTAAGTGGACCCCGGTGGAGGGTAGTGAATCCCTTTGGGGGGCAATGCCGCGATCCCCTGGGGAATGTGTGATGGCTGTAACTTCCTGGTGAAAAAAGCTTATGCTCCTCAGTTGATTGTACTTAATACTGTCTGATTCATTTTGCTTCCTTCCTTTGTTAATTTGTAGCTGCCTATGCTAACAAAACCAAGAACAGGAAAAGAAACCAAACACAACAAAAAAACGTATTCATTCACAAACTCATCATCAAATATTTACTTATGTACCAGACATTATTCCTAAAGCCTACAAAACTAGAAAAAGGAATAGAGTTAGAATGAGGTAGACTTTTTTTTTAACATTTTATTTATTTATTTTTAGAGAGGAGAGGGAAGGAGAAAGGGAGGGAGAGAAACATCAACGTGTGGTTGCCTCTCACATGCCCTTCTGGGGACCCGGCCTGCCCGACTGGTAATCGAACTGGAGGCTTTTTGGTTCACAGGCCGGTGCTCAATCCACTGAGCCACACCAGCCAGGGCAAGATAGATTTTTTTAAACCAAAAAAAAAAAAAAAAAATCACTATAGATATTTTTGTTTAAAATAATTTTTAAAAATATCCTGTCATATTCAAATTGATTTTTGTAACCATTGCTTCCTTCCTCTGCCTTTTAGTTTTAATTATTCCTTGCATGAATACCTATAACCAGTTTGGAAGAATGTTAAAAATAATAATACTATTACTATTTTATAGCTGTTAGAATTACTGTGAAACATTTGAAAAGCCATGATCATTTACTTAACAAAAAAGTGTATCATTGTTCAACCAAAACTATTGTGCTCAGTCTGAAGAGAGATGTTAATACAATAAATAAAAATAAAGCATACTGTAAGCATGAGTTTAATGCTGTTTTACGCCTGTAGTCAAAACCATATTGATTTTAATTACTTCATAAAAACTGTATTTTTACTCTACTTCAGAAGTGAAGGAGATGAAATTTTGGGGACATGTCAATCCAACTCCAACAATAAAGGTGCTGATAGTCTAATAATCTCTGGACCCATTTCCTTGGGATGTGATAATTAGCATACACAAAGCAGAATATGTTTCAGTGAAGTTAATTGCATCCTGGTAGGAGCAAATATTTCAAATTTAAGTCAGCTGAGTTTAAATGAAAGATGTGTGTTAACAGAGTTGATAGAAAATTTTAGTTGGATTTTAGTTCTATGAAAAAAATTCAGCATTCCATGAGTCTTTTTCCCACATTGTCAGCATTGCAGTTTCTGATGTAACTCCTCAAATAAACACATCTGCATTCGCTTTAAAATGAAGATCTGTAGATTTATAAAGAGTATCTTAGATGCAGATTTGGAATTATGTCTATAATATAATGTATTTGCCAATTAAAAACAATAATCCTGGTAGGTGTTATTGTTGCTCTTATCTTACCTAAAAGCTGCAGTGCTGTATTTCCTACCAGCATTTCAGCTGGAAGCTATTAAAATTGCAGTGGGATCAAGATGATTGTTGGACACATGCAGTAGAAAAAAGTCAAGATCCTTGTGTCATTTGAATAAGCAGCCACAACGAGGTGGTATCTAGAGAGAAAAGAAAGGTTCTTTGGCTCATGAATGCTTTTGATTGATATCATGCTTTGACAGTACATTCAAAGTGGTTTCTTTATGCTAAGGCTGTGACCAGTATTCGCATATATTTCCTGTAGAGGGAGTGCATAGTGTTGGTTATCGTAAGAACACAGGGCTGATGGACTGGAACCATAGAGACTCAGGACTCAATGATATGAGATACAGGAAGACAGAGGATCAGAAAGCTTTTAGGTATGGTCAGTGCTTTGTGATATTGAAAGTAATATCACACTTATTATCACATTAATAAAAGTGATGTATTATTTGACATTGCTGTGAGATAACACTTTTCTCAAGACTTATACATACATCTTGTCTTTTAATCCTCACAGCAAGACTTTGATATAAGCCACTCATTTTATGGATCAGGAAAGGAAGGCACAAAGAGCAAAATAAATGGAAGTATTAATAATATATTTAAAAGGGTTTTCATTCATTGAACTTTATGTAAAAAGCAAATAATTTATCTAATTTAACCTACATATTTAATCTTTATGAAGTGGATGTTATTATTCTACCCATTTATAAATAAGGAACTTGATTTTTATTGAGAAGTTAAAGAACATGTCCAAGATTTCACAGTCAATTTCAGGGCTAGAATATATACTCAGAAAATACTGCCTTCTTTTCACTTGAGAGAAATAAGGGCTAAATTTCCTTCTTTCCTTAGCATCTTACCTGGTCAAACCCTTATGGGAATATGGGTTATAAATGGAAGGCAATAAACAACTTGTTGTCTAATTAGAGACAGGGACAATGTATTAAGATGAAGAGATAAGACATTTTGAAAAGCAGGATATGAGTGAGAGAGCTCCAGTCCAGATTTCAGTGTACACGGGCCTTGAAATCTCATAGAACTAAGTTTACACTGTAATTTCACCACTTCATTATGCACTCATGGGGAAGTGATTAATCTTTTTGGGCTTCTGTTTCCCCAGCTATATAACAGACTTCCCAGGAGTAGGTAAATTAATATCAATAGCTATAACTTATTAAAAGCTTAATGTATACCAGCCATTAATGTTAAGAACTGTGCATAATTTATGTCACTTAATTCTTTAACAGATCTTTCAAGGTAAGTATCATCAATGCCATTGCACAGCTGAGAAACCGAGTCTTGGAGAAGTTAACACACCCGCATCACTAGGGAGACAGTGGAACAAGGATTTAAGTCTATGTGATATGAGAGAAATCACTGCTTTTGATCATCAACAACTTCCCCAGATTAAATGTTGACTGTAATTGGTGAATGTGGCAGTGGTATGCAAAATTTCTGAGACTAGATCTAACTTGTGGCTCATATGATGAACTCTAATGCCTTATCTGTGTCTTTTATTAGATATTTTTGTGTAAAATACATTAATGACTGCTACTAGAAAGATAAAAAATGAATGTATAAAATTAAATCTCTTTACTTCTTTTATACTTTTAATTATTTATTTAATCTTTGGCTTTCACTTTTCCAGAAGGGCGTTGAATAATCATAGATGTTTCATAATCATTCTTACAGTGAATTTTAACTTGCCCAATCCTTCTATATTACTGAGGGAGAATCAAGGACCAGAGAAGTGAAATCTTATTCAAGTTGAACTCATAATGCCAGAACTATGAATAAAATGACTAATGAGATGAGCATCAGGTTTCTAATACTGTTTTGTCAGCGCCACACAATCTGCATTAGTTAAAGACTTGGGTGGGGGAGGAAGGGAGGCCTTGGTAAAGAATAGCATGTTTCTTGAAACAGTTCAATAATGTATTTAAAATTTGGGGCTACAACTCCTAATATTTATGAGAAAAATTCTCATAAGAGAAAAACTTTATTTAAAATTTTATATAAAAATTTTATAATTGAGGAGAAATATATATATTCCCTCAATTAAGTCATTATTCTAAAACTGTTAACTCTGAGTTCCTTGCAGGCAGTCCTGACAGCTGCTCTGTAGAAGGGATATCAACAAGTAGGTTCTCTCACCTACACAAGGTCAGAGACTGTGTGTCCTAAATTGTCCTGTTTTTGACTACTTTTGCCTTACATGTTCTTTTGTTGTTCTTCTATCAGTGTGATTAGACAGCAAGGGAGGTAAGAAAAAACGGGTCTAGCACTTTTCCCACATTTTTCATTCACTCTGCTCTCTTTGTAGTATCCAGAAAAACAATCAAGTGACTCCACTGACTCGAAGGCACATATGCACTCTGCTATGATGAGACAGAAGTTGTAACTGCAGTTGGAACTACTTATAGAAATATAGTGTAAACGTTAAGAGCTCAAGTCATGGACTTGAATTCAGGGTCTGAATCTTGGCTCATTCATTTAACAGATGTGTCTTTATTGGTCAAGTTACTTAAATGTTGAGTCTCAATTTCTTTTTTGATAAGTTGAGGATAAGCATTTATTTAATAGTAATTATACCGTATTTATCTCACAAACTTACGTGGGAGATCATATATATATAAAGTGCTTAGAACATAGTAAGTGCTAAAGTTAGCTATAATTATTAGTATCACAGTAATATTTAGATTCACAGAGATTACAAGAATATAATCTTATCTTTTGGCTGTTCCTTGACGTCACCCCTTTTCAAGCCAAAACAGAGATTCTTTATCCTTTCTTCCTCACTCCTTTCTTCCCTCCCTCCCTTCTTTCCATTCTTCCTTCCTACAAATTTAGATGTTGTACCTCTTTGGTCTTTAATTTCTTGTTCAAAAAAATGTTAGTGGAAGGTGATAACTATTTTACACAATTATTGTTACAAATAAATGAACTTACAGGCTTGATAACATAGGAAGCAATCAGTTGATGGTAGCCACTATTATTTTTATTATTAGTTTTGTGTTACTCAAGAGAGCAAATATCTGAGTATTCCCAATGGTTAAAATTTTGCCTTTCCTACCAGTTATAGCACATTTAGTTGCTTCCTGTTGAGTGATTTAATAGGATAGTGACTTTCTACAACTGAGAGACAATAATATGAGATGAATTTTTCAAAAATCAGTGAAACAAGCTGCCAAATATTAAGTTTGAATCCTGCAGGTATGATAATGATAAAATAGATTAATTTAAGAACCAATTCCCACATTCATTTGAAATGTTATGCCAAGTAAATTTTGTATGGAAAAGAGAGTGCTTCTGACCTAGGTTTAAAAATAATTTGGTGACTGAATTTCTAGTTGAACATTAAAAAAAGAGGCAACTTTTTGTACAATAAAACACATGTATTTGATCTTTTTCTTAAGTTCTTTCAATGGGTTATTGTATTTATTCATGAATTATTTAAATGCATACATTAAATGACTTATGTGGCAGGTACTCTGGAGCTCTAGACATTTGTTAGTTTTCAAGGAGCATAAAATTTAGTGGCAGAGTCAGACATTAAATAACCACATAAACAAATGCAAAATTACAATCAGGTGGGTGTGAAAAAACAGAGATATGCAGTATAATAAGGACTCCTGAAAGAGGAACTTGACATGGTCAAGAAAGTCAGAGAAGGGCTCTAAAAAGGAATACTTGACCTAAAGAACTTTCTGAGTAGCTCAGGTTCAGGTTCTGTGTCAGTTCAAAGGAAGATGTCACAGGTCTTTATTTAGTGCAACTTCAGTCTCCTAAGTGATTGTTTTGAGCAGACTATGAAGGTACAATGCATCCTATGATTTTATTGCATTTTATACTGCTTTTAACTTCCTGAATGAAACATTGCACAAGTAGGAGGTTACAATAGTATAAAATGCAATTGAATCACTAATATACATTTTCTCTTCATTCTGCTCAAAACAATCATTTAGGACAGCGAAAGTCTTTCTTGTCACACAGAGTTAGAGTATTCTTGTTTGTCTTTGATTAACTTATGGTCACACTAGTTTATTGTCTAATTTTCTCCAGTGAAAATAAATAGGAATTAGATGCTAATCATATTTTGCACTTTACTTTTAAAATTCCAACCATACTATAGTTGGATAAATGCTATTTTATTTCTAAATTATTCCTTTACTATTAGGTGAATCAACTAAAATTTTCTGCAAGAAATATATTTGTAAAAGCAAGAGTTTATAGTTACACAAAATTATTAAATTATTATACAGTTATATTATAGTAAAGGTCTCAATCAAATTTCTAAATTTTCTTTTGTACTTGAATTCTACCAAAAAGTAAGGAGGATATTCCCAGAAAAAAAGATTGTGCCCCAAGTAGTTGGTAAAGTTCATGTAGGTGAAAATGAAGCACTAAAATACCAGGGAAAAGGCTTATCATAATATCTACTGTGGGGCTTCTGAAGATGAGTTAATGTAAGCAAGAAATCTCTGAGGGCCAGTAGCCTGCACATAAATGTCTGAAGGCTGATGACATTGTGGGATTAGAAGGGCAGTATTTTGCTAATTCTCTGATTGCAGTCCTGCAAAGTGATGGAAATGGCCTTCACAGGTGCGTTCACCAGGTATGATTTGTACCCGGGTACTTATGTCAAATCTGGCAGCACACCATTCAAACTAATTCAAAACACAATCTCTGATTTGAAAAAATATAAAGTCATTTTTACTTTGCAGTATAAGCTTTTGAGTCCATAGAGCTGATTTTCCATCAGTCTAAAGTTGTGTGACTTTAGGCAGGTTACTTAACCTATCACAGTTCCTCGGATACTCCCCTGTAAATTGTGACTACTCATACATATCTCACAAAATTACTGTGACAAGAAAATGTTACAAATATATAAGGTGTTTATTGTAATGCTTGGTACATAGACATTAAACTCTGGCTTTTCTTATTTTTCTTCTTTTGAAATATGTAAGCACATAACCTAGTCATTACTCATAACAGTGTTGACCTATTTGCCTAGCAAATACTTGACCTTTTCATCTTCTGTGGTTTGGAATTATCATTTTTATATTTAATAGGTTACAATAACTCTTTAATAATGGGATCATATGTCCTTATATTTGGATAGGCACACTTTGCTTATCTAGCAAGCTTACATATTCTGGATAAGACCTGTAGGCAAAGGAGCTGTTTAGGAGTAAAATATGGCCAAGGATTTCTGTCTAACCAAGTGTATGTATATTATTATTTTGGAAATATTTTCAATAGGCTTCTCTCCTTCAGAATAGTACATACAACTTTTCACCAACTTCATAAACTAGTGTATAATGATAGAGAATCTATCAGTTTCTCTCTAACTGCTATTTCTTTTCCAGTCCTTATCTTTTCTTTCTTGCTTCCTAAATATTGTTAGGGGGAGGACTAAAGTACTCCTCATGTTTGATCTTTCTATCTCATGCAACCTCAATATTCTCTTATTCAGATCCTGTGTAATATCTGAAAGTATGTATATTTAAATATAAATATTATAATCCCTGCAATTATCTGCATTTAATAGGAGTCACTAAAAATAACTATATTATAGGGAAGCTATATTCCTGTCTGCAGGTATTTTCCTTTTTGATCTATGGGTTCTTATTGTTTCTTTTTCATTTATGTCTATTAGGTGGTTGATTCATGAGAGAACAAGCTAAAGATATCCCCTCTACCTGTCATCATTCATCTTTGACTCCATTTCAATATACTAAGAATGGGAAGGAGGGATAAAAGGCAAGAATTCCTGTGATGCTTGTCTTCTAACTTGTGCACAGAACACATCTGTTACATCAGTTTTACCTTACAAAACAAATGGTCTTCTATCTATACCCAAATTAGGAGACAGAATAATGCAGCGGTTTTGTGGCTGCACTAGGAAGTCGGTTCTGGGTTTGAACTCTGGCTCTATAACTTTGTAGCTGTTTAACAAGATCTTCTGTAAAACTGGGATTTTAGCATAGTGTTTCCTGTATCAGAGGTGTGATATAACGATCCAATATTATAATAACTGTAAAGTACTTAGCGCAGCTTTCTAAGCCCTTTAATAGTAACTTAAAAAGCTTAGTCTGGGACCAAGAAATTTGAACCCATTTACAGATGTCACAGGGATTTGGGACATAGATAGTCAATGGAGCATTCTTCAAGGTAATGTGATGAATTGCTCTCTGTCAAGTTGGATCACAGAAACCATATGCCTACTTTGATCGATTTACCATGATAACTTTTAAAGTTGAAGACTGCTATAAATTTAATAAAAGGTTAATTGCAATTCTGACTTGACAAGCGGTCTAATTGACAAGTAAATGTACATTTAGCCAAATGTACATGAATGAACCAAATTTTGACAATTGATGTTTAAATTGTTGTGAAGAATGCTTTGTTCTTATTCAGGGAACAATTTTGAAGCTGACTAATACAGTATCAATGACCATTACATAGTCAAAATGTATCTAAGTCAATGGGTAGATAAATTTCCTAAGAAGTAATTTGTACTTCTGGACTTTTTCAATTTGATTAAGATATTTTATTTTCTAATTTACAAACATGAAATATAAGATTTTCATTGTCAGTGTGATTAGTCATGCTACTCCAGCTACTAATGTTTATTTCCTAAACAAGTTATTAAAGTGAGTAATCAGTCCTTCAGATTTTCATTTGGTGACTTTAATTTCAATACCTTTAGCTCCAACTAAATAAAAACCTCTCTACCTATAGAATATTTATTCTATTTCTCCTGCCTCCTGGTTTTCCAATTGTTATCTTTTTTCCTCTTGATTTCTAAATATTGTTAGAGGGAAGACTAAAGTATTCCTTATCCCTCTGTCCCATGCTACCCCAATCTTTTCCTATTCTGATTCTATGAAAAGTAATGGTTTAGATTATCAGATTTTACATGACTTTCTAGCATGGTGTTTGTCTTAACTCTTAGTTCTCATTCTTTGAGTTGATAGCTACTGCTTCTCTTCAGTCACATACTTTTCTCTCCAGGCTTCTTGTATATAAACTATAAATTATTTTTTGTTTAATTTGTCCTGTGACCTTATTTTTCCTTACCCTACTTTAGACCAAGAGCTCCTCAAAGGCAGTGCAATGTATCCTATTTATCCTCATATTCCCAGTGCTTAGCATGCAATAAGTACTCAACCAGCATATGACTAGTAACTACTCTGAATGATGTGTTTAACTATAAATGTAATACTGATTTGTTTCTAATGTGGATTTTATCTTTAAATGAAACTTTTAATTTCCATATTTATTTCATATATATGTCCTTTCCTTAATTCATATATATATAATGTATTATAATTTAAATGAGGTCTTAATTTTATAATGTAATGCTTTCAGTAAATTTACTGTTATGCAGCCATCACCATAGTCTAATTTTTGAACATTTCTATCATCTCCAAAAGATCCCATGTGTCTGTTTGCTGTTAATCTGTGTGCGTGTATAGAGAGAGATATAGATATTCAATGGATTAATGTAAGATTCCATTGTATTTTATGCATTAAGAATTCAGGTGCGGATGATAGATAAATAGAAAGATGATAGATAGATGATAGATAGATATTTAATGGATAAATGTAAGATTCAATTCTATTATATGCATCAAGAATTCAGAAGAGAAATTTTGCCTTTATGGAGATATGTCAAGGCTGTGCTCTGACATCCTTATCCAGTGTAATGTGGTTGTTTCTATGTTCTGCTTTTTACTGGTAAGAAAACTGAAGTGGCTTTCCAAAATTGCTCAACTATAGAGTGACATTGGCTCAGCTCTTGAGTGAAGGTACAAAGATTTAACCTAATGCAATAGAAGTTAGGGTCCATGATCTTAATCACTGTAAGAGTATATAGAATTTTAGAAGCTATTGGAAATACTCATAAGAATAATATAAAGTCTTTTCTAAGAGTCAGTTATGAATTAACTTTTGACATACCATTTAAGGCAAGCAATAATTTTCATAAAAATCAGAGCTTTCAACCTTCTTTAATTATTCATAAATCAGAATTGTTAGGGATCATAAATCAACTGACATGTTAAATATATAATTTCAAGTAGCAAAATAGGAAGCAATTATTCTGCCACTCAGGACATGTGTTCTTTTAATAGTTATACTGTTATGAGAAATACTGACTATTATCCATCTATCCACTATATGTCATTTTTCATAAATATAAAAATCCACCTTGCATTTCTTTCAGTCAGTGAAAGCAGGTACTAATGTAGGTCTTTTGTTAAGCAGAAGGAGCATAAGACAGAATTTTGGGGAGCAGGAGGGATACTCTTTGCTTTATGCCATTTGGCTTATGAAAGATCTCATAGGAATGTTATACTTTACGGTAGCAAGGGGAGAACCTTTATACCTTATTACTCATAGCTATATGTCATGTCTTGTAGAGCAACAGAGGAGAATGGCTTTGGACATAAATACTATATGCCCAATTAAATTTCCTATTTCTTCACATAACAGGACAGCTTCCTCATTTCTAAGCTTAAATAAATGCCTTCTAGAATGTCCAGTAACCACTGAATAATGTATTCCATATACAGTATAGTAATACCCAAGAATAGTAAAGTAGTAGAACTTTTTTGGTTTTAGAAATATTTATAATATTGCTACTATCACTTAATAAAACATTACCCTGGTTTATATTCAATTTATGATTAAAAGAACAACAAAACACCCTCCCTGTTATTTTATTATATGCAAATTATAATTAGGACAGATTTTGTTCATACTATAATTGTGCTTCAATTCATGAAACAATATAAAAAACTTTAAAGCTATCCATGCAGTATTTACTTTGTGTTGGCTCCTGTTCATTATTATAAATTAAGATAAATGTGAATGCTGATTTTTTTAAATCCAGTAAATTGGTTATTTTTCATAGCTTCCCACTAATCAGATAAGTGTGTCCATTAGGTTGAAATAAAAACATTAACTGGCTTTCTTTGCAAACAATTGCTAAAATTTCATTGAAATGTGATACTCTTCAGCCTGCATGAAGCCTTAATGATAAGAGAAAGAAAATATGTGAATCACTTTGTATAAACTGAGATGTACTTATATCAACATCATAGGCTTTTCACTATGTTTTCTTGTAGAAGTTTATGGTTTAAGTTCTATGTCTAAGTTTTTCTAAGGGTTTAAAGTTATGTAACATTAAATATAATAACTTTATGGTTGATAAGTAACTGTGAAATTCTTCCTCTTTCATGGTATTTTCTTGATTCTTAAAGAACGTATGACTTCCTGCACAAAGCACAGTTCAATAACTCATTATTCTCCCTGCAGTAAACTGTAGTCACCCTTCTCTCAGTACACTGTTAGAGGATTGCTTCCCCTCCTAACCTGATCATAGTTAGTTCTGATATTTGCTATGTGAATATTTGTAATCCATTACTTGAGAAAGGGTGAAGAGTAACAGTTGGAAGTCTTATTAAGAAAATTATCATATTTTTTTCATTTTTAAAAACAAAGTATACATTGCATATTAAGATTACCACCATCCTATAGCTTATATCTTAAGATAGAGAAAATAGGTAATATAAAATTAACTTAAACTTCTGTGCCTTTGCTAGCAAGCAGTTTTGGCTTTCTACTTGCCCTAATCTCCCATACTTTACCCTTCCTTCAATTTCAGCTAGATTCTCATACAATCATTTTGCTTTGCTGAATACTAAAAAATGATTTTACACTGTCATTTTTCCTCCATTCAAATATCCTGTGCCTTTCTGGTTTTATGACTCAGAGATATATAACACTCATCTCAGGGATGCCACTAGGAACCCAAATATACTAAGTAACTTGGATGCTTGCAGAGCAAAACACTGAGGACCATTTCTAAAACCGAGGTGGCACAGTTGAATATGTTTGTGTCAAATTCCCTCATCAGTACCCAGGACTATTAAGACTTACTTATGCCACAGTAACTTCATTTCACCAAAGCACCTGCCATCAGCTGTTTTAAAACATGACTCAGTTTTCTCCCTTTTGTGCATTCTGGAGAAAAAAACAAAACAGAACAAAATTTAGATTTGAGTTATCATTGCTTCAGCTTATGGTTTCTCTACACTGTTTTTAATCCAGCTAAATCTTGTATTCTCTTTTTCTTCAATATTTCCAACAGAAGTGACTACTCCTTTAAAATAATTAATCAAGCCACACACAGCTGAGGAAGATACATATCAAATAAAATATTTAATATTTTTTTAATAGAAGAGGAATGCTGAGAATGATTTTTTTTAATCTAGTTTTCCTTTCAAGAAACTTTCCAATTATGTGGAAAAAATGTTCTTTTGGGGGAAGAGGACATTCGTAAATTTTCTTCAATTTAAGTTTTGATGGCTGTATGAGATCTAAGACAACATCAGAGAGAAGCTAAGAACACAGGCTATGGAGCCAGGCAGACTTCAGTTTCGGCATTGGCACTGCATTTAACTAGCTGTGTGGCTAAGGGCAAGATAACTAACCTTTACTTTTCCTTACACTTGAAACAGGTGATTATTCCTATCAGGGCTGGTTGTTTATAGGATTAAATGATATAATGTATATGCATGCAGTGTATAGCAAAATGTCTTCCATGTAAGTAGTGTTTCATAAATTTATATACATATTTATAACCCCCAGTCTCTGGTACAGCCTGGCATGTGCATATAATACATTTAAGCACCAAAGGAATATAGTTGAATATTAGAATATCATCACAATTTTTGATGGAGAAAGCAATCTGTTAAATTCATTTTTATTTCTGTTTAAAGTATGTGCCAATGTCCTGTAGCTTTCCAAGTTGTCAACAGTACATATGCCTGGCTCCTAGAGGGCATGAATTTAAGGTTATATGTTGTCTGATACAATATTGTGTTGGTCACAAAGTCTGTTTAGATTTTTCCATAAAATAAATGACACATTTTCCATTTTCACCAACAACTTTATAGATTTGGATATTTTGAGTATGTCAGCTATTTCCTGCTTGGTCAAATGTTGATTGTTTTCAATGTCTCAACTTGATCACTATCAAGTTCAACTGGTCTACCTCACCATCATCAAGCATTGTCCAGCGAGAAATCTCTAGCACGAAACTTCACAAACCTCTTTTGACATGTTCGATCAGTCACAGCAACTTCTCCATACACTGCACAAATCTTTTGTGTTTCAGTTGCATTTTTACCTTTCTTGAAATAACAAAGCCTAATATGCTGAAAATGTTGCGTATTTTCTTCCATCTTCAATATTAAAATGGCTACACAAAATTCAACAATTTTGGTAAGTTTTTTTTTCTAAGTTGATATGATGTCTATCACAGTACAATCTAATAAAATAGTTTCACATGAAATTAAAGACAGCTAAGCACTACTACAGTCATCTTAGGAAAACAAACTTTTTTGGACAACCCAACAATATCTTGCACACAATTTGGGACTTTAATAGTATGGTAGTGATCAGTCTTCAGCTATCATGGGAAGATGTCCCTTTCCCCTTCATTTAAAAACAAAGGCTAATAGAATTGCTGTGATGATAAAGTAGAAAACAATCTAAAAATGGAGTCAAATTCCTAAGTTTGTGCCCTTGCCCTACCACCTATGAAATATGTGGCCTTTGTCAGAACCTTTTCTTTAAGTGAAAATAACATAATCCAATGAAGGTGTTGGGAGGGGTAAGTGAGATGTACGCAAAAGTGCCATATAAACTGTGCAAGCTATAAACATGTTATTACAATGGGCAGAGTATCAGAAAAGCTTTCCATTTGTACTTCCACATCTGCATTCAGAAACTTCCAATTTAGTTCATATTTGTGTTAGGTCAAATAGAGGTTACCCTCCACCTACTTCCCTCCCTCCCTCTCTCCCTACCTCATTTTCTCTCTCCTTTTCTCCCTCTCTTCCTTCTTTCTTCTTTCTCTTCAGAGAAGTTGGATATATATTAAATTATTAGATCATGATAAGTCAGCAGATAACCCATGCTATAAGCATATTTTACAAAATGTCTTAATATCAGTAGGCTGTATATAGTACTTTTATCACATTTAATTTTTTCAAAACTATCTGAAAATTTCTGATAATTCCTTAATAGATTATATGCCACAAAGAAAACTTTTCTGTAAGAAACTCATGCAGCTGTATTTTTTTTGAGAAAATACATAGTTTTACAATCTAAAATGAGAAAAGCTCTCCTATCCAAATACATAGGGCTTCTTGAAATAAGCCTAGATGAGAGAAATTTAAAAAAATGTTTTCAAGTGGGAAGTTAATGAATATTTATTATTTTCTCACTTATTTCCCTGTGCTGCAATTACAGTATCCTTATCCTCCTTTGAATTTCAGCATTCTGGGACTTGTCCTAAAACTTGAGAAAAGAGGATTCACTGCTTCTACAACATCTGAAAAATTTTCTCTCAGTGCTTTGATACACAGTCTTAACTGATTTTATGCCTCCCTTTATTTCTAAGTCTCTCTGAAAAAATTATACAACAAGCAATTACATTCTGACAGTTCTATTTATGCTCCTGTTGTATATTTGTTATGCAGCTGATTATCAAGATGAAAATTTCACTGATGATTAAACTAAATGTATTCACTTCTGAAAACAATGCCTTGCTCAAGATCTTAACCCATTAGCATATATGCATACATGGGAGGCAAAAGCTTTCCTTAAGCATTTTATCGTGCTTTTTGAAAATAATATTCTCCATTCAATACAAAGGCAACATTTATAATATTTCCCTTTAAATAATTTAATCATATTTTAATAGTAAATGTCACAGAAGATTAGCTCCAAAAGATGGCTATGGCTTTGATATATATATTTTTACATATACACTCTGAAATAATGTAATTACGATAAAAATAATATACGTGTTTTCTTTTTTAATATAGGACAAATGTTACACATTGGATTTCCACAAAATATTAATTAAAAGGAACCAGAAAAAGGAAAATATAAAGCATGATCTGCCATTTCTTTCTTTATACTCTTTTTAAAAAATCTCCATCCCAAAATGTGTTCATTGATCCCAGATGAAGAGAGTAAAGGGAAGCGGGGAGAGAGAGGAGAGAGAAACATCCATCAGTTGCTTCCCATGCATGCCCCAACCAGCTACCAGACCCACAACCCTTTGGTGCATCGGACGATGTTCCAAACAACTGAGCCACCCCACCCACCCAGGTCTAATTTTATATTCTTAAAATTTTTTTTCAGTAAATTATCAGTAAAAGGACCAAATTCAGAAATATATTCCTTCTATCATGATGATGATGATAACTCCCAGTTTCTCTCCACATTCTGTGGTGACTATCGTACTTTCTCTATGAATTTAACTATTGTTATGCACTTCATATAACATAATATTGCCTTTTTTATGACTGGCTTATTTCACTTGGCATAATGTCTCAATGTCCACACATATTGTGGCCTATGTCAGAATTTTCTTCCTTTCGAAGCCTGAATAATATTATTTCCATTGCATGCATTTACCCAATTTTATTTAATTCATTGATGGACAGTTTGGCTGTTTCCATGTTCTGGCTAAGTTTAGTAGATGTTGCAATGAACATGAGTATACAAACATCACTTGGAGATCCTTCTTTCAATTCTTTTAGATATATATCCATAAGTAGAATGGCTAGATTGATAGTAATTAAAATTTCAATTTTTTGAGGGACTGCTGTACTATTTTTCATAGTGGTCACACCATTTTACATTCTCACTGACAGTGTACAAGGGTTTGATGTCTCCATATCTTCACCAACACTTGTTTGTTTTTGATAATTTCCATACTAATGGGTATAGAGTGATATCACAATGTGATGTGATTTTTTTTTGGATTTTCATGATTAATGATATTGACCATATTTTCATGTGCTGGTTGACCATTTGTATGTTCTCTTTGAAGAAGTATTTATTCAAGCAGTTGGCCCATTTTTCAGTTAGGTTGTTTGTTCTCTTATTGTTGTTGAGTTGTAAGATTTCTTTATGTACCCCAGACATTAACGATTTATCAGATTTATCATACTTATTATTTGCAAGTATATCCTCCATCCCCCTTTGATGATAATGTCTTTTGATGTATAAAATATTTTCATTTTGATGAAGTTCAATTTATCTAATATTTTTCTTTTGCTGCTTTTGCTTTTTATGTTACATATCAAAGAATTAATTGTCAAATCTAATGTTATAAAGGTTTTCTCATGTTTTCTTCTAGGATTTTTATAATTTTAACTCAAGTTTAAGTTTTTGATCTATTTTATTTTAATTTTTATGTGTTGTAATTTAATGGTCCAACTTCATTTTTTGAAAGTAAAAAGATATTCAGTTTTCTCAACACTATGTTTTGAAAAGAGTGTTCCCTCCTCATTAAATATTCTTTGCATCCTTGTCAAAAATCATTTGACTACATGTATGTGCCATTATGCATGGGCTCTCTATTCCATTGATGTCTATGTCTCTCTTTATGCCAGTACCATACTACTTAAATACCTACAGCTTTGTAGTAAGTTTTAAAATTACAAAGTGTGAGACCTCCATTTATTCTTCTTTTTCAAAATGTTTGACTATTAAGGTTCCCCTGAGATTTCATAGGAGTTTTAGGAGAGAATTTTTTATTTCTGCAAAAAATCTTGTTAGGATTCTGATAGTGCATTAAATCTGTAGGTCGCTTTGAAGAGTATTGATCCTAGCATTTTGCCATTTGTCAGAATATTGTATAGAGGGAATAATAGAGTTTTTAATCCTCTGTGACTGGCTTCTTTCTATTTGCACAATATTTTTAGGATTTATTCATGTCCTTGCATATGTCAGTGGGTTTTTTGTATCTGTTGCCAAGTATTCTAATTTGTTGGATATGCTACATTTTTTTCTAGTTGCTTTCAATTTTTTGATGGTTTGATTATGATGTTTCTAGGCATGATTTACTCTATTTTGTTTAGGGTCTAATTGAAATTCATTTATCTGTAAATTTGCGACTTTACCAATTTGGAGAAGTTTTAACCATTATTTATTTAAATATTTTTCATCTCTAAAGTTTTCCATCTCTTCTGGAACTCTAAAAACATATTTTAGAATTTGTGGTATTGTCTGACAGATTCCTGAAGCTCTATTCTTTTTGTTCATTCTGTTTTTCTCTCTTCATCAGATTGGATGATTTCAGTTGAGCTCTCCCACCTTTACTGACTCTGTTCTCTGCCATCTTCCATCTCTTATTGAGCGCTTCTGTGAATATTTATTTCAAACTTTGTATTTCTAGTCCTAAAATTTTCAATTTTTAAAATAGTTTCTATTTATCTTTTAATAACTATCTTTCTATACATTTCAAATATGTTTTTAGTTAAATTCATTAAGGTGCCTTTGTTTAATCATACAGTTTTCAAGTGTACATTTGTATGATACTTAATCTGTATATTGCATTGTGTGCCCACTACCCAAAGTCATATCTTTCATCAGCATATATTTGACCGTCTTCACTCTTTAGTACCCTTCACACACCTTCCCTCTTATAACCACCATACTGTCATCTGTGTCTACAAGTTTTTGTTTGTTTGTTTATTTTTCTTATTTGTTGCTTTCAGTTTTGTATCACACATATGAGTGAAATGTATGGTTCTTAATGTTTTCTGACTTATTTTACTTAGCATGCTTTTACATCATAGAATAGAATAATATGACCTACTTTTTAAAGTCAGCTGGTAATTACATCTAGGTTATCTTGAGAGTCAGTTATATATTCTTGGTACTTTGAATGTTAAGAAATTGTAGATTATGTTCTAGACATTTTAAATACTATATTGTGTAATGCCTGGGTCTCATTTTTGTTTGTTTCTTTGTTTTTGTTGTTGTTGTTTTTTTCAGATACAATTAGCCTGGTTAAGTTTATAGTGAAATTTCTGTTTTGCCTTTGTCCTTGGTTCTTCCTACATATACACACAGATCAGGAGTTAATCCAATGATCACATGGATTCATATATGAAATTAAGGAATGGCTTTTTTTTTTTTTAAGTTCTTTCCTCTTTGGAATTCTCACCAATTCTCAGGTCTGGAAAGGATCCCTTACCTGAATCCTCTGCCAGAAATATGGGGTTTCTTTAGAAGTTTTAGCCTTTACACCACTGCTTTCTTGTTCTGCTCTGCAAATGAGGTCTTCTTCTATTGGAGAAAGCCATTAGTGAAAACAGTAGTGAAAAGAAAAAGAAATATTTACCTTCTTATGCATAACTTCTCACAATTCTGTCCACTCTTGACAATCTCCCTGCTTTTAGATTTTCAAAGTTTTCATATAGTTGCTCTTTACATTTTATTCCAAGCTTTAAGGTGAAATCAATGGGAGAGATAGTCTGTAGTAGGCCTACTCTGTCATACAGTTGTGGCATTTATTTTAATGAATTAAACCTATCTTTCAAAGAGAAGTTTTTATTTTTATAAAGTCTATCAATTATTAATAGTTTATACATTTTAATGGTTCATAAATGTTCATACAAGATATATAACCTAAGGTCACAAATTTTATTCTGAATTTTCATCTAGAAATTATCATTTTAGATTTTACATTAAGATCTATGGTATATTTCAGTTGAGTTTTCATAAACTATACTGTGTGGGATAATTTTTCTGTTTATTGTTCATACTGATGTCCACTTTATCAAAGAAAATTTGTTCTAAAGACTCTTTATTTTTATAAATTAGATTACCTTGACACCTTTGTTAAAAATCAATTGACCTTGTATTTGTGTGTTAAATTCTGAACTCTTTAGTCTGCTCTAATAAGTTAGCATGGTGCATGACTTGCCAATTCTGTCAGATTTTGATTCAAGTCTATTTAAATTCAGTTACCTATTTTACTTTATTTTCTCCAGTACTTGAGGATATTGTTTCATTTTCTCCTGTGTTACATTGCTTCTGAAAAGAAGTCAGTGAACATTCTTTTCATTTTTTTTCTTTGTATGTAATGGTTCTACTGTTACTAGTTGCTTTTTAGATTTTCTTTCTTTCTTTTTTTTTTTTTAGTAATTTGATTCAGACCTTCCTTACTATGGGTTTCTTTGTCGTTATTCTTATGGTTTAATTAGCTTTTTGGATATGTGGACTTATATGTTTCTTCAAATTTAAAAATATTGTTCTTTTCATATATTTTTTATTCCTATGACTTCTTATATACCAATTACTCACTTGTAACTTGATATTGTCCCAGATGTCACTTGACATTCTTCCACAGATCACTGTTGTGCTTCTTTTTGCTTATTTGTTTTCCTCACAATGTTTTAGTTTGCATAGCATCTATTGCTCTGCCTTAGATTTCACTGGTATTTTATTTTTCATATCTTAATCTATTATTAAATACAACCCATGATATTTTTACTTTGGAAGTTGTCTTTTTGAGTTCTAAATATTCCATGATTTTACATTTTACCATTCTCTTCTGATATTCAGTATTTATTCCCACATTTTGTTTCTGTGCTCTATAATTACTTGAATAAATTAATATAATAAATACTAATGAATATATAATTCAACACTATAATGAGGATGGTGTTGGAAAAACTGGATGTCCATATGCAGAGAAATAAAATTAGACTCTTATTTAACATCATATACAAAAGTCAACTAAAAATAAATTAAAGATTTATATGACTGAAGCTATAAAACTGCTAGAAAAATAGGAAAAAAGCTTCTTGACATTGATCTTGTCTGTTATATATTTCATATATCAAATGCAAAGACAAAAATAATCAACTGGGATTACATCAATCCAAAAATCTTCTGTGTAACAAAGGAAACAATCAACAGAATGAAAAGATAATTTAGACAATAGAGTAAAATATTTGCAAAATCCACATTATCAAGAGGTTATTGTTCCAAATATGTAAGGAACACATAGGAAAAAAGCAAACAAAAAACAAATAGAACACTTAAAATATCTAAAAATAAAACTTGAAAGACATTTTTTGAATGAAGATATACATGACCAACAAATAACTAATCATAGGGAAATGCAAATCAAAACCACAATGATATATCACCTCAAACTTATGAGGATGTCTATCTAAAAGGCAAGAGATAAATACTGATTTAATAATCAGATCTGATATAACAATAAATATCAGATATTAACTATATATAGATTGTTAATATATATATTATATATAATAAATCTATATATATTATTTATATAATATAATAAATATATTCAGTTTATATTGATTTGATGTTTTGCCAAAAAATTCTGTGCAAGATATAATACATGAGCAGGTGCATATTCATGATGATGCAACCAATCACCTGTTACTCATATCTGTGGCCTTCTGGGTCATCCAAATAGTTTCCATGGATAAATGTTCAAGTTTAACACAAAATATGATGCAGATTCATATCTCTACCCACTCAGTCATTTGAATGCTCACTCAGTGGAGTCTACCACCCCCACTGACTAGTACGTGAAGATGTCATTGTTCACACATGCACATTCCAATCCACTCTTCTTGACTGCAATGTTACGCAAACTGTTCCTGTTACATTAACAGTGGGTGAACCTTTTCTGGACAGAGCTCATACACAAATATGAAAACATTAAAATGTGCAGCTCAAATATATACAATTTCTGTTTCTCAATTACATTTCATAAATCTGGAAAGAAATAAAAAACACTTGGGAACTCTATGTAGATTTCTGGAGTTCCTTCTCTGGACAACTTCTTTCTCCTTGGACCCTGTTTTACAAATTTCAGCCACTCAGCACTTCCAAACTCCATCTCTGTTTTCCACTTAACAAGATCCCCAAGAACTATTTGGGGATAATTTGTAGTAAATTGATAATAATTCTCTCATAACTGTTTGCCCATTTTATGTTTATTAATGGCAGTAGGGGCTATTTTTTTATCAGTTATTCTTTTGTGGCTGGAAACCAAAATCTGATAGTTTTCACTTATTTTTTTAAATGGCATAATCAAAATTATAGATTTTTTTTATTTTTGCTCAAGTACAGTTGTCTCTGTTTTTCCCCCACTGCTCTCCCCCGCCCCACCCGTACCTTCACCTTCAATCCTACCCGACTCTGGCTTTGTCCATGGGTCCTTTATTCATGTTTCTTGACTTGACCCTTCCCCTTATTTCCCCTGTTATCCCCCTCCCCCTCAAAAATATAATTTTGATTTGTTCTCTGTGCTGTTTCTGTCATTTTTCAAGCCACTTAGCTCTAACCCTCTTTCTTAACCAATGTCCAAAATTTCTAGCTCTATGCTGTGCTCAGAGATTAATGTTGACAGAGGAAGTATCCAACTGCAGGGCTCTGTAATGTGTGATGTCAGAGGTGACATCTGGACATTCAGCTGGCCCATCTGGAAGAACTTTTCTTGGGCCTTTTTATCTACTTGGCTAGTGAGAGCTAAGCTTTTTCCATAATTGAGGTGAGATGTGACCTTTCCCAACTTCCTTTAGTTCTTGTATGGTATCCTTTTGGCTGGCTGTCTTCTGTACTTACAGAAATTGCTTGATATGTAATCTGATAATTGGGGTGGTTTTTAATTTTTAACTCTGAAAGCATGGTTAAGTTTGGTTACCTTTGGAAATTTAATTATTTTGAAGTTAGATGATGCATCAGCAGCTAGGAGGTAGGTTGGAAGAAGGTACAGTGAGTAATTTTCCTAAAGTCCTGCATTGTGATTTTTTAGTGTTAATGGTAAATAAAAACTGCCTAAGTAATGCTTGGAAAAAGGAAAAAATAACATGTCATAGCCCATACTTAGTAGAAGTTTTAGATTCTTCTTATGGTTATATCCCTAGTAACATGAAAATATATTTTATTATTTTAGGTATTGACTTTTGCCAAAATTTTACCTTACTATTTATTTGTTTTCCAGAGTTATTGTCATAAAATAAAACAAACTGGAAGAAGGGCCTTGTAGTAACAAAGTAAGCTGTACTTTCAAGCATTCTGTCGGAAAACTATTCATTTTCATTAAAATATAGGTGTTTGGCCTTTATACTTTTTCCAGATAGGATTAACCTAATTTTCAAAAACTATTTTGAAAATATTTAATTAATTTTCTGGATTACCTGTTATCATTTCTGATTTTTTTCAGTAATACTCAGATGTCTTTATATACATTCCACAATAAACAATAAGTAACCTATTCTTTAAAAACTTTATGGTCCCATGTTTTAAAATTTTTCTTATATGTCTAATAAAATTAAGAATCAGTGTTTTTGCCCTGGCTGGTGTGGCTCAATGCAGCACTGGCCTGCCAACTAAAGGTCGTTGGTTAAATTCCCAGTCAGGGTACATGCTTCGGTTCCACATCAGGCCACCAGCTGAGGGTGTGCATGAGGCAACCATTCGATGCTTCCCTCACACATCAAAGTTTCTCTCCCTCTCTTTCTCCCTTCCCACCTCTCAAAAAATAAATTTAAAAAATCAGTTTGTTATTCTAGATGTTTAAAAGTAACTTCTCACACAACACAGGCATTTAGACTTATACTCTTAAAAGGAGGGCAAAAACAAAAACAAAAGCTACATACATAAATACATTCTTTCTATATACATATTGAATGCTGAATTCTAAAGAGCTTTTAAATTGGCATATGGATGCCAGTATATTCCACAGTTGGAAAACTTCATGGATTCAATGGATTAAATTATTCATGGAGATTGCCAAAAGATATCTCAACTGTAGTGGTGAGATTTATTGAATGGGTGAACTGATACATCTACTTTAGTATCGGTTTGAGTTTCATAGCAAGAAAGCTTGGCCTTTCAGGAGTTTTCCTGGCAGTGGGTCATCATAATAGTCATTCTGAGCCTGTTATTTCTCACACTTAATTCTTGGCAAGGTGTCAACTAATATAAATGGTGAATGAAGACAGTCTTAAGATCCACACTGGTAGCAGCAAAGCTCAGGTCAGAGAAAGGGTTTTTCTACACCAAGTTTGTCTGTTCCAGTCAGGAGTTTGTTCAAGTGAGAAGTACCAGCTCTTTAGTGGATATAGCCCAGGTAAAGAGAACTGATAAAAGAGAAATGTAACATGCCATATGTGACTTCAAAAGAAATAAAAGACACAGCACATTTGAATTTCAAAGGAATTAAATTATTTTTTAAACACAGAAATAAATCACCTCTATATGTAATTAAGAGTAACAGAGTTTTGCCAATAGAGACTGCACTGCTCTTCTGTCCTGGGACATGCTTATCATAATGTGACAGGGTCTTTATTATACATGTAAAAATGACATGACTACTCTCAATATTTCAAGAGCAGCAATGACTGTTATAAGAAACTGTTTATACTGGTGTTAAAGTTCTTTAATATCACTCCCAGTCCACATCGGCCTTGGTTGCTAGATGGATACATAAAAAAGGGCAGTATCAAAAGGAGGAAATAGCACAAATCTAGCCCTAGCTGAGACCAGTGTAAGCCTCAGATCTTTCATCCATACAATGAGGTTTAATTTTCTATAGTTGAGGTATTATAAGAAGATTCTACAGTGATTTGTTTATAAAGATACCAAATGTCAGTTCTACAGTTTTTTATTATGTTAAACCATATGAATTACTACTTTTGTGAGTTGAAGACAGACATCAACAATCATAGGCAGAGCTGCTATGTCTCTTGGTCTTGGTAGAGTGGCTTTATGTAGTAGGTGTCCTTTACCCAGTGGCACAGTGTCCCCAGTTATCAGAGCTGGGGTCATCCCCCAGGTGTGCGGTATGTGCCCTCCTGTTGTAGTTGAGCCTTGATTGCTATTGGCATGACAATGGGAGGGGATTACCCCCAGGATGGTCAGTTGTGAGGACACTCAAGATTACAGTGGAGGAACTGCTGTGCAGGAGCTGACACCATGGAGCAGGACTTGCTTCAGCAGGACTCTGATGCCTGATGAGTCTACCCTTGACTGTGTCACTTGTGGAAGTGGTTGGGTGCTGATCCAGCAGGTCTGAATTTGTCACCTGGTGTGCTGTCTCTGGGGTCTCCCTGGAGTTGCAAGCCAAGGTCAGCTACTGAATATACCCTACCCAGGGCCGCCTGACATGAGCTACAGATTGCTCTGCATATAGCTGATGCTTGAACTGGGTTTGGAGGTACCTGGGAGAGGCTAACCTGCAAAACAAGGCCAGCTGCTGCTAGTACCTCGCTTGGGGCCACTTAGCAAGTGGTACATGGCAAATTGAGGCCAGATGCTGTTAGTTTGGGGCTTATGATCCTTTGAGAGAATTTAGGAAAGTCCCAGCATAAACCAAGACAGGCCCTTTGTATGGAAAAGCCACTAGAAGCAACTTGGGTAGGCCCACAAGTTCGGTGGGGCAGGTTCAGGAAATCACCTGGGTGAGGTGAACAGTGTGAGCCAGGTTGACAGAAACTCACATACGGCACCCACCTGTGTTTGTATGGAACAGGCTCAGCAAAGGAAAAATGGCGTCTGCCAGTACTTCTGTCTGGGAGAAAGCTAGCACCAACACCAACCCTCACCCTGAGGCCAGACAATTTAGTTTCTCCCCATAGGTCTCTGGCACCTTGTGAGCTGCTGTCCCAGTGCAGGAGCTCAGAGCAAGTAGGTCTGCCTAGTGAGTCCATGTGGAGACCCTTTTAGAGGAACACATGGGACTCCAGAAATCCTCTATCTCACTCAGCTATAGTCCCCTCTAGTTTCCACAGACAGAAGTTGTGGTGGGGGCTTCTTTTCTTAGCCCTGGAACCAGCTAGGAGCCTGATGTGGGGCTGGGACCCCTTGTTTCTTCAGGGAGACCTCCATAGTTGAGATAATGCTCCAAATTTTCAACCACCACAGGTGGGTATGAGGTCAGCCTGTTCCATGTGTCCACTCCCCTACCAGTCTCATTGTGGCTTCTTAATATCCTTTGTTGTTGGATTTAATGTTCAGTGAGATTTCAGACAGTTCTCAGTGATGATTATTCTACAGTTTACTTATAATTTTGATGTGATCATTGAAGGATGCAAGTACCCTATTTCCCTATGTTGCCATCTCAAACACAAGCCTTTATCCATTTATTTTAATTGTTAAATAACTATGCAACACATTTTTTCATCCTGTGCTATAAGTATTAGCAGTATTAACTCATTTAATTCTCAAGAAAATGTTATAAGGAAGATACTATTTTCCCAATTTTATAGAAGAGACATCTGAGAAGTAAACTTTTAAGTCCCTGATCCAAGTAACTACTAGGAAATGGAAATACTGGATTTGAACCCCAGTAGTCTGCATCTAGGAACTATTCTCTTTACCACTGCTTTTCCATAACAGTCAAAGGAAATACAGTGGCAATGGCAGCTAAATAAGTTGGGCTGAACTTAGGTTTTCTATATTGTTCTGAGTAGTAGTTCTTTGTTCATTGTGCTGTGCAGAAGTACAATGAATGTGGTACCTTAATACATCATTTCCAATTAATCTGCACTGTGATATGTTGCTTCAGATGATTAGTTTCTGATTGTCACTGAATAAACATGTGTTTTAGCTTCACAGAGGAAATAATAAGGGGACTTCAATCTGTTAAAATATCAAATAGTATTATCTGCTTCCAGTTTTATGATTATCACTTAGTTTACATAACCTGGAAATCCCTTGCATGAGAATCTAATTTCATGAGTGGCTGGCAGGCAGGCAGGCAGGCAATACTAAGAGTAAAATGCTTCTCTATAACTACAAATAAGCAAAACATAAAAAAGAACTCTCATATTAGAACTCAATTACGTGTTCAGATATTGCATGGAACCCAACAGTTCTCAGCATTCACAGGTCTAACTTAAACCAATTGTAGGGACTTACTGAAATAGCCTTAAAGCCCAGAGCATACTTACCATCTTCTGGGTTCACAGAAGAAGGATTCAAGGTCCTGGTAGTTTGCCTAAGTTGCTTTCCCAGCATCTCATAGCTGATAAATGAATTGGGACAGAACCTAAATTTCTTAATTTCTATGTCAGTATTTTTGCTACAACATTTGCTTAAATTTTCAGCCAAAATCTTCATTACTAGCCCTCTTTGTGTTTGATAAACAAGGTTGAGAGAAATAATATTGTGAATTGCCACTTTTATTATTTCTACTAGCAATCATCTTTGTTTAGTCTACTTTTTGCTATTGATTTTTTAAAGATTTTATTTTGAAAACATTGCAGATTTAAAAGCAGTTGAAAAATACAGACGTACATGTATCTTTTACTCACTTTATTTTACTTAGTTTATTTTACTCAAGATACACACATGCATGTTTTACCCAGTGTTCCCCAATTAATGTTTTTGCAAAACTGTAGTGAAATATCACATTAGGGTGATGACATGAACACCAGTAGAATACATAAGTTCACATCACAAGGATCCCTTATGCTGCCCCTTTATCACCATATCTGCCCCTGACTGCAACCTTGGCAATGACAAATCTTTTCTCCATTTCTGTAATTTTGCCATTAAAAAAAAGCATTACATTAATGGACAATATGTATTTAATAGGGGTGTCTAACCTTTTGGGGTCTCTGGGACACGCTAGAAGAAGAAGGGTTGTCTTGGGCCACAAATTAACTACTTTGCAACATGTAATCACAAAAAAAATCTCATAATGTTTTAAGCAAATTTAGGGTTTTGTGTTAGGCCACATTCATAGCCATCCTGGGCTGCAGGTTGGACATCCTTGATACAGAATATAACCCTTTAGGATTGACTTTTTTCAGTCAGAAAAATTACCTAATTCCATGATTATCCAAAATGTCTGTTAATATTTCATTCATTTTCATTCCTGAATAGTATTCCATGGTATGGATAGAGGACAGTTTGTTAAATTATTTACCTATTGAAGGGCAGATGGTTGTTTTCATATGAAAGCTATTATGAATGAAGTTTATTTGAACCTTGATGTGCAGATTTTTGTATGAACTTATCATTCTATTTTAAGTGGCAGAGTTCAATTGCTGGGTTGTATGGTAATCACATTTTTAGTTTTATAAAGTGATTTTCAGTGGCTACATTAGTTTACATTTCTATCAGCAACGTCATTCAATTTCTCCATGCCCTTGCCAAGGTTTGGTGTTGTTTATATACATATATATAAATTTGGTGGGGCAAAAAGTAGGTTGACAGTTGTAAATATAATAAATAGTTTATTATTATATTACTTATTATTGTATTATTTTCCATATGAACTGTAAACCCACTTTTGTCCCACCATATATATATGTATATATGTATGTATATAGGTATATATTTACACACACACACATATACATGTATACATTTCAGTTATTCTGTTAGGTCTATAGTGATATCTCACTGTGGATTTAATATGCATGGCTCAAAATGTTAATGATGTTAATGTTTCTTCATGTGTTTATTTGGCATTTTTGCATTCTCTTGTGTTTATGTATTTGCCTATTTTCTAAATGGATTTTTTTACCTGCTGAATATGAAGAGTTCTTTGTATATTCTAAACACTAGTCTATTGTCAGATATGTGATGTGTGACTGTTCTTTCCCAGTTCATATGTTTTCTTTTCATCCTTTCCACATGAGTTACTGCGGAGCATGTTTTTAATTTTGATGAGATCCAGTTTATCAGTGTATCCATTTATGGGTTATGTTTTTAGTTTAGTCTAAGAACTCCTTCAGTGATCTAGTGATCACTGAAGATGTTCTACATTTTTGCTAAAAGTTTTACAGTTTTTAGTTTTACATTTAAGTCTACGATTAATTTTGAGTTAACTTTTATATGGATTTAGTTCCATTCTTGACTGTGGCTGTCCAATTACTCCAGCACCATTTGTTGGAAAGAATATTTTTTCTGCATTTAATTACCTTTCTTTCTTTAGCAATAATTTGTTGTGTATATTGGTGTGGTTCTGTTTCTGAGTTTTCTATGTTATTTCATTGGTCAATATGTGTATCCCTCCACCAGTACCACAGGTCTTCATACTGGTAGAGTGATTCTCACAATTTTCTTTCTCAAGAATATTTTAGGTTTTCTAGCTAGCCTGTTCCTATCCATATAAACTTTAGTATAAGTTTCATGTGTACAAAAGCCAGGTTGCTGGAGTTTTCATAGGAATTAATTAAACCTTAAGTTAATTTAGCAATAACTGATATATTTAGCATGTTGAGTCTTCCAATCTATGGAAATGTTATGTCCCTTTATTAATAATTTTTATCTACATTACCTTATATATAAATATAAATTAAAAATATATATATAATCACTTCCACCATGATGAAGGACAATGAGTGTATTTAAATTCTTATAATTCTGATTTTCTTTAAAACAAAAGTTTGTATCCTTATGTGTTCACAAATTTCTAGTTCAACTTTCAATTCTTTTACTTGTAAAATAACACGCAATAAAAATATCTAAATTAATTTCTATTTTGAGGGAGAGGGAAAATTATAAGTAGAGAGGATATTTAGGAGACTTCTGTTAGGAAAGAAAATTATTAATGAATTCAGTGCATAGCAGTTGTCAGCTTTAATTTTGTATAACTTGTATTATAATATATTTGCCATTTAATCTAAGTGGATGGTTACCTATATTTTTCTATTATTGTAAGCTAATGGGAAAATAAACTTATTTCTCATTCTTGGGCAGTGTTTTTCAAAATTTATGATTTTACCACAGCAATTTTGGAAATAAAAATCCTAAGTAATTTAAATATGCATGATGCTGATTTTGTGACATTATAGTAAAATATCTAAAGCTATATTAATTTATTCTTTTTTACTTTTGAAACAAATTTCTCAATAAACTTATGTCAGGCATTTTTGAAGCTATATGAGGGTTATTTACTAAAGAGTCATTAGAAACCCAACCATCACATCTCAAAGAGAACCTAATTTCTTTTTTTTTAATTTTATTTACTTATTTTTTAGAGAGAAGGGAAGGGAGAGAGAAAGAGAGGAAGAGAAACATCAATGTGTGGTTGCCTCTCATGTGTCCCCCTACCAGGGACCTGGCCCACAACCCAGGCATGCGCCCTGACTGGGAATTGAACCTGTGACCCTTTGGTTCTCAGGCTGATGCTCAATCCACTGTGCCACACTAGCCAGGATGAGAACCTAATTTCTGATATGAACACTAGGAGTACGTAACCAAGTATTGATATATGAAAAGAATATATAATTATGCTATAGAAATTTTCTGGATTGTATTCAGTTTTACAAGCAGGATGGCAATTAAAAGTCTATGAAATTTCTCTCAGCTGTTGATGTTATATAGGATAATTTTAGGTTAATTTTAACTCATTCTTGAATAAATGCAATCATCACAACAATTCCAAATTCATATTTACCTTTATTATATGAAAGTTCATGGTAATTTTATCAATTCAGAAAGTTTTTCAGGCACTATTAAACTATAGCAACCTCTAGATGAAATTATATTGTAACATGATAGATAGCCAAGAAAAATATATACAGTTTGAAAACATCACTAAAGAAAGACTATCACATTCAGTTAAAGACATGACCAGAATTACGTATTCAATAATGTAATTTTTTAAATAGTATTTTACCAGGATATAAATTTAATACATATTTTCATAAAAATGTAGTTTTTAATTATAACCTTAAAATGACTATGTTGACCTTTTCTGCTTTGGAGTAGAAAAGAAGCATGGAATAAATGAAATATTGGCCAGAAAAAAAGCAGCCTACAGATTAGTTGAAACACTATTATTTAGAGAATCTGAAATAATTATACTACACACGTCCATCAGTGCTTGTTCACTCTTCACAGTTACACTCACCCGTGCGCCGCCATCGCAGACCAGTGGCATGCACCTTAGTCAGCTGCCGCCCATCCACAACAGCCCAGTGCTGACATAATCAGGCCTGCTCCCGAGAGTAGGGTAGCTGTGGGAAGTGAGCCTGAGAGTTCATAGAGTAAACTTAGAATTAGAAAGGCCAGGGCATCCATAGATGAAACATAGCTATGAGGAAACAGGGTATAAATAATCAGAGAAAATACAAGGTAGAAAGACAGAGAATTGTTGGGCTCAAGAGAGGAAGAAGAGGCTCCAGAAGGAGGAAGATGGTGTTGTCTCTTAGTGCGGCCTTAGTTCCTAAAGGGCTAAGTGTTTTGCTGCAAAAGGGTTTATTGTAACCTCTCTTTATATCAATGACATCACTGCTGAAATGATAGCATCCTAATTAATACAAGGGATCAGTACCATAAGCACCCTAATATTTTTTTTGTTTTTTCTCTCAGGAACATTACCTCATTCTGTTCAGCACGTTTATACATATATATAAAGACTGCATTTTGCCAATCCCCCATATTATAGATCCAAGGCAAACTAAAATTAATTTAGACCTATATTGAAATTTAGGAATCTCTAGGAAATGTATTCTCAGCAACAGTGGACTTTGGGACATGCATTCCAGTAATGGTTGGTGCAGATATTGCACATGCCCACCTTAAAATTTACAAACTCACAGAACCTGGCTTAATGAACAGTATGAATGTGTAGCAAATTGTACAGCTATTGGTCTGCTTATTTAGAGCAACCTACAAAGACATTTTATAATAAAGCTAGTGAACATTAATGAAGATTTAAGTAGCCACTGATGGAACTCTGACTAATGTATACTCAGGTAAAGCCTAATGAGAATAACAAGAAGGTTCCTGAACATTTTATAAAATTGGTAGATACTGTTTATACAGTTTATATTATTAAGCATTTGTTAAATCAAAGCATCTTAATAACATCTTTAGTTTCCCTTTCCTTCAAAATAGAAATAGTTCATTTAATCTAACTTTATTTTTGTATTTTTTAAAATAACAGATAATGTAAAATTGTAAATGAGAATGCACATAAAAAGGCCTTACCCACCCTCAAGTTCAAATATGTGTTATATCTTTTTTCATGTGCTGCTGTCTGATTAGTGAACTCTGTTTAATTCGCTTGAGCTGTTGTCCTCAACTCATTGCCATGCACCATTTCTGGATATGTTGCTCATTTCTGATCAGTGTATAAATTTTATTTTTTCTTTAACTATATATAACCTATATATAATATATCATAAATGTATAATATATAGTATATAATATATAATCAAATTATCTTAGCTTTCATGTGGCAAGAATTCCAGCATGCTGCAAGGAAGAGATGAAAAACAGAATGGTGGCATTCAGGTGCCAGTAGAGATTGAGCTCACTGAATCCTGTGTAATTTCCTTCAGTGTAAACAAATATTTCCACTCAAATGGTGACGGTGCTGAAGACAAAGATAGGCAGAGGTGAATGTGTGAACACGTAAAGACATGGTGAGGTAACTGCACTGTAATAGTAATTATATTTGCTGCTGATGTTTTCATAGTTCTCTAGTCTAAAGTGTTCAATTGAACCATTAAATAATAGACTTCAAAAATGTGCAGCAACTATAAATAATTTAAGAACTCTGACTTAGAATATTTCATTTAATAAATGTTGCATTACTTCATTCCACAAGATCAATGAGAACCCACAAAGATATGGCCATCTGAAAACCATGTTGACTTTTTAAATGTTACCCCACCTTTGAAATCTTATAACACTGAATTTATAGCTGTAATTTATTTTTTATAAGATTTTATTTATGTTTAGAAAGAGGAGGGGAGGGAGAAAGAAAGGGAGAGAAACACCAATGTGTGATTGCCTCTTGAGCACCCCCAACTGGGGACCTGGCCCACAATTTATGCGTGTGCCCTGACTGGGAATCAAACCAGGAACCCTTTGGTTCACAGTCTGGCACTCAATCCACTGGGCCACAGCAGCCAGGGTGTACAGCTGTAATTTCTATATATGTCTTCTAATTACAAACTCTTAAATAATAACAAAGCCAGAGACTAAACACAACATTATCACTAACAAACAACGTTTTTGCTTTATGTAATGTTTATAGCTTATTTATTTTCTTTGTAATATGTGTAGGAATTAATTAAATAGGCTTTAAGTGACCTAATGGGAACTAAATACAACTGCTAAACTTTATAACTATATGACTTTAGACATATCATTTATCTTTTGTAGATGTGATATTTTTATCAACAAAATAGAATACTGTACTTGTCTAATTATTTTCAAAGCCATATGAAAAAAATTAAGTGCTTGGCAAAGTGCCTTCTGGCACATGCTATACATGAAAGGAAAGGTAGCTATTAATGTAAAGAGGAATAACCTGAGAATCTTTAAAATGACTCAGGTTTCCTATTACAGCCACCCTTGAAAAATCAGTTAGGGAAAAACCAAAGTAAGGCAAAAGGGAAAATTGGTGAGAGAAAAGTTCCTGACTTCACATGTTGATTGTAATGCATTCCTACAAACTACTAAATGGATACTGCATTTTTCTATTTAATATAACATCATAAAAGTAAAGTAAAATATAAAAATATAAATAAGAAAAATAATGAATTGCAATAAAAGATGTTGGTAAAGGTACTAACATTTCAGTTTTCAGTAATGTACTCTAGGTAAATTAGTCCAAACCTCCCAGTAAGGAAAACTAGAAATATTGAACAAAGTAGAAAATAGAAGTTTGAAGGCCATAAAGAGATTACAATGTAGTGAAGAATTAAGTGCCAAGATCTGAGAGAAGTAAAAAAATCAGAGAAATGATCCAAGAATTGGAGGCCAAATCACCCATGAGGAAATTGATATGTTTATTTAGAAGATAATGCTGAGATGACAGATCAGCAATTTTCAACCTTTTTTATCTCGTGACACACATAAACTAATTACTGAAATTCTACAGCACACCAAAAAATATATTTTTTGCTGATCTGAAAACAAATTGGTGTAATTTTCATTCATTTGCACCAGACAGCTTTGTTGTGTTGGCTTTTGTCATTTTTTTATTTGACAATCTAATGGAAAAGAGGTCCGTGCCCCTGACTAAATAGGTAGGTAGTGCATGTTTTTAAAATTCTTGGCAGCACACCAGCGTGTTGTGGCACACAGATTGAAAATTGCAGTGATAGATAATTGAGCAGAAATGTGACTGCCATGAAAAGTTACAAGAGCAAGTTTTAGTTTGGGGCCTGTCCGAAGTGAAGGTGTAGTATATTGCCACAGTGGGTTGGTGGGCTGAGATACAAGACTAGATTAGAACTTAAAAAGCAGTTAGAGTAACTGAAGCACTGCTTGGAAACATGTGCATGGCTCAGGAAATACAGGGTTCAGCAGAAGTAACACCTGCATGAGTGTGGTTGGTAGGGTTATAATGTGGGTGTAATAATTTATAGTTTTAATTTGAACATTTCACCTAAAATGTCTTATGATGTTCTTGGGTGTGATATTATGTTACAGAATTACATGCTTATGATTTTATAATAAAAAGGGGCATTATTTGTGCCAGAACTGTATATAAATATTTGAAAATGGATTAATTTATTATTTCTGGATAAAAGTTTTTAGAATAATCACACAAAAATCCTTTCCGGATTAAGAGAATATTGACCTAAGCCTCAAATTATTTCTGCAGCATTTCTGCAGTAGAGTGCCTGGTACACAAGCAAATAAAATCAGGCACATAAGAAGACAATATTCATTAGAACCAACAGAAATTCTAGAGAGCCAGAATGGTTTATATTATGGATATTAGAATATAAGATCTATAATAGATGTTAAAATAACCATGATTACTACACTATAGAGATAAAGGACAACTTTGAAGTTTTCAGCAGCATTCTGAAAACTACCAAAAACCATGGCACAATAGATTAGGAAAGGAACAAAATTGACAACTTTTAAACTGAAGAGTAAGTAATTGTCAAATTTAATAGCAATGTAGACCAAGCTCAAGAAAAATTTTGTAACCTTGAAGGCAGTTTGGAAGAAAATAGAAGAAGGTATGGAAAGACAAAAGAGGAAGGTAAAAAGGACAAAGAGTAAGACAGAAGGATGCAGTGAGGAAATGTAGCATATGTGTAATTAAAAGCTTGGCAGAAGATATGAGAGGCAATAGAGCAGAAAAAATATTTTAAGAAGTTATGGCTGTCAAATTTTTAAAACTAAATGGTGATATCTGTCATTAGTTATGAAGGAAATGCATGTTGGAACCTTAATGTGACACTACTATACACATTCCAAAATGACTAACATTTTAAAAGAGTGACAATGCAAAGTGTGAGCAAGTTTGAGGAAATACAAAAACTGCACAGTGAAAGCTGTGTAAATGTTATAGTGACTTTGTAATATTGTTAGGCATTATCAAAATTTAACAAATAAAATTCTACTCAAAAAAATAGTTGCAGTAGAATGCATGTGCTCTAAAGGACACATATTAAGACTGTTATAGGAACATTATTTATTATTGCCCAAACTTGAGAGAAAAGTTCCATCAACAATAGAATGGATAAATTGTGGAGTATTCATATAAGGAAACACTGTATCATAATGAAAGATAAATGAATTAGAGACAGGCACAACACATAGGTTAATCTCAACAAACAGAATGCTAAGTAAAAAAAGATAGCAAATGCCAGATGGAAAAGGGTTGGTGGATGGGTGGAAAAGGTAAAGGGGACTAAGAACTAAAAATTGCCAGGTATAGAATAAGTCACAGGGATGTCATGTACAGCACAGGGAATATATCAATGATATTTTAATAACTGTGAGTGGTGTCAGATTGATACTAGGCTTCTCATGGTGATCACTTTGTAAGGCATATAAATGTCTAATCACTACATTTTATACCTCAAACTAATATATTGTATGTCAAATAAAATATTTTATAAGGTATTTGCAGATGAAAAATATAGTCAGAAAAAGAAGATGGAAAAAATATATTCTGAATAATTATATTTATGAAAAGCTTAAAAATAGGTAGAACTAAATTATGTCATTAGAAAATTAAATGATGATCACTGATCATAAGAAGAAAGAAGATTGTAATTGGAAGGGGCACAAAGGCATGTTGGAGGGCACTGGATCTATTGCTAGATCTGGATGGCAGATCCATGGGAACGTTCACTTTATCTGGGATTATTGAGCTATATTGCTAGAACCTGTAAAGTTTATGGGTGGGTTACATTTTAATTTAAATGTTTAAAATATAGGTAGGTGACTTGGTCACTTGAGAAACTGGCCAGCAAACATGGCAGATTTGTTAACCTCATAAGTAATTAAAACCAAAATAAGCTATAATTAAATACCACCACAGTGCCTAAAATTAAAAAATAAAGGACAACATCCTCTGGAACTCTCATATATTACCAGTAGGAGAGTGACTGTTACAAGCACTTGGAAAACTCTTAGGCATTATCTACCAAAATTGAATATGCGTATCATAACCTTGCCATTCCCTCTCAGATATATATCCAACAGAAATTCTTACATATGTGGCCAAGGAGACATGTACAAGATTATAACATTATTTATAATATTCAAAAACTGAACATAAACAATATTTCATAACAGTAGAACACATAAATACTTTATGGAGTGTTCATATAAGGGTGTATGGTATACTAAAAAATCATAACTGTGCACAAAATGGATGAATCTTTCCTACAGGGAAATAATATTTTTATTAATATTTTCAAGAGCTAATATTTATGTGGTACTTTATGCTGTATGCTCTTCCACATATTTTGTATTTATTTAATTATTTTTCACAATAATTTTATCAAGTAAGTGCATTTAAAATCTCTATTTCACACATGAGAGACTGAGTCAAAGATAGTTTAACTTGCCCGATTATAGATTTTTAAAATTTAACCACAAAATTATGTAAAATGAACAGATCCCTACATCTATTACCAATATATAACCTCTAAAACAGTAAATGACATAGTGAGTTTAGTTTTTGGCTAAAGTGTGCTGAAATGTATTTCAACTGGATAATATTTTAATTGCCAGATACCCGAACGCATATGTAAAAAAAAAAAATGCTACTTGGTATACGAAGTGTGGCATCTTTGACCAATGTGTACTTTTGTTTGACAACCTCCAATAGTCTTAAGAAAAATATTGATCATATTCTTTGTTCCAGAAATTAAAATCTATTTTGTGAATATCTTTTTTGTCCAAAATTGAACTATAATTAAGTCCTACTAAATCTACAACAAAACTCAGTGTCTTTCTCCCTACTCTAGAATAATATGTCCCTTATTATATTCTCCTTTGTTGCTTACAGATTGTTATTATATACTGCATGCAGTGTATAATTTTGGCTAGGTTTATGGTATTTTCCTTCTAATTTCCAGTTCCTTTTCTAAATATGTCACCCAAAATCTCCATTTTAAAGCCTAATACCTCTCTGGTAGTCCAGGGCTACATTGCTATAATTTTCATTAGTATTTCCTCTTTGGATTCTCTGAGTCTTAAGATTCTCAGCCAGTTTTATACTTCTAAAATATTTTAAACCTTTCATGAAATAAATGTACTTCAAATCTTATAGGTGTCTTTGACTAAAAAAAATCTGAAACACCCACTGAATTCTTATAGTAACTTTTATTCACTGTTTTTCAGGTTATATATTTTGCTGAGTTTAATACAAAAATGTTAAACATTTGAATGCCTTGAACTGGTTAATATCTGCTTTTCATCACTTAATGTCTATATTTACAAATTAGCACTTATGGTTTTCTTTTTTAAAGTATATTTTTATTGATTATGTTATTACAGTTTTCCCAATTTTTCCCCTTTGTCCCCCCTCCACCCTGACCCCCATCCCTCCAGCATTCCCCCCAACTTAGCTCATGTCCATGAGTTGTACATATTAGTTCTTTGAGCTCTCTGCTTCCTATACCATTTATAACCTCTCCCCATCTATTTAATGCCTACCAATTATGCTTCTTCTTCCCTGTACATTTCTCCCCTATTCCTCCCTTTCTCCTCTCCACTGAACTCCTTCTGTGCGATCTCCATTTTTTTTCTGGTTCTATTCTTGTTCTAGTTGTTTGCTTAGTTTTCGTTTTCATTGTTTCTCTCTCTTTTTTAGGTTCATGTGTTGATAGTTGTGAGTTTGTTGTCATTTTACTGTTCATATTTTTTATCTTATTTTTCTTAGATAAGTCCCTTTAACATCTCATATAATAAAGGCTTGGTGATGATGAACTACTTTAACTTGACCTTCTCCGGGAAGCACTTTATCTGCCCTTCCATTCTAAATGAGAGCTTTGCTGGATAGAGTAATCTTGGATCTAGGCCCTTGCCTTTCATGACTTCAAATACTTAATTCCAGCCCCTTCTTGCCTGCAAAATTTCTTTTGAGAAATCAGCTGATAGCTTTATGGGCACTCCTTTAGAGGTAATTCTTTCCTTTCCTCTTGCTGCTTTTAAGATTCTCTATTTCTCTTTAATCTTGGGTAACTTAATGATGATGTGCCTTGGTGTGTTCCTCTTTGGGTCCAACTTCCCTGGGACTCTCAGAGCTTCATGAACTTCCTGGAAGCCTATTTCCTTCACTAGATTGGGAAGTTTTCCTTCATTATTTGTTCAAATAAGTTTTCAAATTTCGTGCTGTTGTTCTCCTTCTGGCACCCCTATAATTCAGATATTGGAACATTTCAAGTTGTCCCAGAGGTTCAAAAGTCTCTCTTCATTTTTGAATTCTTGTTTCTTCATTCTCTTCTGCTTGGACGTTTATTTCTTCCTGTTGTTCCAAATCATTGATTTGAGTCCAGGTTTCCTTCCTGTCACTCTTGGTTCCCTGAATATTTTGCTTTATTTTATTTTGGGTATCTTTTATTTGTTCTTTCATTTTTTGACCAAACTCAATCAGTTCTGTGAGAGTTTTGATTACCAGGGCTTTAAATTCTCCATCGGATAGGTTGGATATCTCCTCATTACTTAGCTCTCTTTCTGAAGTTATGCTCTGTTCTTTCATTGTGGTCCTATTTCTTTGTTTGGGGCACCTGTTAAGTTGTAAGGGGGCTGAGCCTTAAGTATTCACCTGGGCAGGGCAACCCTCCTTCCTATGCTGAGGCACTGCTTGTCCAGGAGGGGCCAGAGAGGGAGCAATGCAGCTCCCCTGCTCATCTCTAGGCCACTTTCCAACAGACTCTCCTGTGAGACTGGGAGTTTCTCCTATGACGGGAACCACCCTGTCAACCACCTTTTCATGGGTTCTCTCCATCTGCGGCCACCTTACCAGTCTGGTTGTTCTGTTTGACTGTTTCTTTAATTCTGTGGTTGTCAGGGTTCCATGAAGTTAGATTTTCCAGCACTTCTCGTTGTTTATTGATTTTAGATTGGTTGTTATCCTCCTTTTGGTTGTATGAGGAGGTGAATGGCTCCTACCTATGTCTCCATCTTGGCCAGAACTCTCCCACTTATGGTTTTCATTTGGACACAATCTTCCCATTTATATAGTCTGGTGTAATTGTATGAAAAATACATAACAAATATTACTTAACCTTCCAAAAGAGATAAAATATTTCCCACCATTCTATGAGGCTGCAACTCCACAGCCCTCTTTAATTTGCCTTCTCAAACTGTCACCCACAAAACTTCCATGCTTTCTTTGCCTCACCTCTAAGAAGTTTCTGTTATTTCAACATATTTTCTCTCCTTTTTATATATCCTCACCTATATGATAACTTGCCTGCCTTTATGTCTTCATGTCCATGGAGTAAAAAATGGAACTAATGTAGTATTTATGGTGATTTGATAATACTTCAGTACAACTTAACAGACCTTGTATGATTTTGTCTTCTTCTTTGCATTCAGACACATGTATTAACATTTTCTTTCCCCTTTTGCCCAGCTATGTGCCAGCCATAGAGCATCTTGTTCTCTTTTTCCAATGGTCCTGGCTTTGTTTTAACTCTAGGATTTTGTGCCAACCCCTTTACTTTCTACACTTTGCTCTTCCCTCTCTACAATTCCATCTCTGCCTGCAAAAATCAGCTAGATGCTACTGTAGCCAAGAAAACATATTCAACCAAGTCTGGGCTAAAGAAATGAATTTTTCTTAAAGGTTAGTGTATCCTGTTGAATTTTCAAGCCAGGAAGAATATTGTTAAAGTAAATGAAGACACTGGTGTGTCAAGAGCCAAGTCACTTGGGCTCCACCTTAAGTTAGTAAGATAAATGACCACAGTCCATATGACCCTCACCTCCTGGACTACCTTTTTTTTTTTTTTTTCATTGTAAAGTCAGAGGTCTTGTTTATGGGGCTGCAGAGGGACTTTGAGGCTCCAACATGTGATGATTATGTAATTTTTTAAAATACTATATCAAACTACATGTTTTATATATTTTTTCATGATATATATATGTGTGTATGTGTATATTCCATATGGATTTTATGGTTTTATTATTTAATGATCTAAAGGGGATTTAACAAGAGAATAAACTTAAATATTTGGTTTCTGCTATTAAAAATGAAAATAATGAGGCTTCCAGCCAATGTGGAGGCTTAAGTAGATATACTTTGCTTCCTCACACAACCAAAAGAAGGATAACGGCCAATTTAAAAACAAAAAACAACCAGCACTGTCAGAAAACCAAACTGTATAGAAGTCTGATAACCAAAGAGTTAAAGAAGAGACATTCATCCAGACTAGTAGGAGGGGTAGAGATAGGCACCTGGGTTGGAGAGGAAATGGGGCAAGATGCAGTTGGAGGACCGGGGTGTGTAAGGCTGTGGTTGGTGGAGTGGGCAGCCCCACATTCACGTGGGGATAAACCAGGAAGAACAACTGGGTAGTGAGGCAGACTGAGCAACCCAGCGTTCCAGTGTGGGAAAATAAAGCATCACAACTTCTGACTGTAAAAACCTGCTGGGGTTGTGGTGGCCCACAGGAGAGTCCATTGAAGAGGCCCACGGGGTCCTACCCAACTGGGAATCAGGGCCAGGGCAAAACCAGAAATGGTGCAATTCACATGTGGAAAGCAAGGGAAGCGACAGAAAGTGGACAAGAGCTGAGCCAGCAGCATTGTTTCCTCTCTGCCTCCTCCCCCACAGACAATGCCTCAACAGGGAAGTGGGTTGCCCCACCCTGGCAAATACACAAGTTTCCACTCCTTACAACATGATAGGTGCACCCAGATGAAGAAGTATGGTCCAAGTGAAAAAACAGATCAAAACTCCAGAAAAAGAACAAAGCAATGAGGAGATAGCCAACTTATCTGATGCAGAGTTCAAAACACTAGTAATCCAGATGCTGACAGAAATGACTGAGTACAAAACAAAGGAAGAAGTGAAGTCTAAACAAAATGAAACAAAGAAAAATATACAAGGAACCAACAGTGAAGGGAAGGAAACCAGGACTCAAATCAACAATTTGGAACAAAAGGAAGAAATAAACATTAAACTGGGACAGAATTAAAAAAAATAAAGAAACCATGAATTCAGAAAATGAGGAGAGGCTTAGGAACCTCTGCAACAACTTTCAACATTCCAACATCTGAATCATGAGGGTGCCAGAAGGAGAAGAGGAAGAGCAAGAAATTGAAAACTTATTTTAAAAAAATGAAGGAAAACTTCCCTAGCCTGGTGAAGAAAACAGACATGTAAGCCCAGGATGCTCAGAGAGTACCAAACTAGTTAGAATTAAAGAGGATCATACCATAATTACATTAAAGATGAACATACCATAATTACATTAGCCAAGATTAAAGATAAAGAGAGAATCCTAAAAGCAGAAAGAGAAAAGAAGAAAGTTATGGTGCCTACAAAAGAGTTCCCATAAGACTATAGCCAATTTCTCAAAAAAAAAAAAATATCTTGCAGACAAGGAGGGGCTGGAAAGAAGGATTCAAAGTGATGAAAGGCAGGACCTACATCCATGATTACTCTATCCAGCAAAGCTATCATTTAGAATGGAAGAACAGACAAAGTTACCCGATAAGGTCAAGTTAAAGGAGTTCATCATCACCAAGCCCTTATTATATGAAATGTTAAAGGGATTTATCTAAGATAAAGAAGAAGATCAAAACTATGAACAGTAAAATGACAATAAACTCACAACTATCAACAACTGAACCCAAAAAACAAAAACATAAGCAAATAACTAGAACAGGAACAGAATCACAGAAATAGAGATCACATGGAGGCTTATCAGTGGAGAAGGGGAAGCAGGAGAATGGGTGAAAACATACAAGGAATAAGAAAAAAAAATGATAGATACAAAATAGACAGGAGGAGGTTATGAATAGTATAGGAGATTAAGAAACCAAAGAACTTATATGTATGACCCAGGGCCATGGAAGGACGTACAGCGTGGAAGGGGATAAAGGGAATAACAAATGGGTCAACTGTAATAGCATAACCAATGAAATATACTTAAAAAAAAAGAATAATTATACGTAACATTTATTGAGGCCAGTGATTCCAAACACTACTTATGTGTTATTTCCAATTGACTTTTGTTCAGCTTTTCCGTGACAGGGACAATGAAATAAAGTTCACGTTAACTTTTTTTAGTATTTTAGAACAAGAGCAGAGGCAAGTTCACTATATCATTGTCAGTAAAACTGGTGCCAAAAGTAACAGATATGAAGTGTGAAGGACATAGCACAGGGTTGCTAGAAACAGAGACCAGATATTTCATCTGAATTTCCTCCTCTCTGTAATACTTGATAATGTTCTCTTTTAATGATTAATGATCAAATAGATAGCTTAAAATAACCACTAATACATGCACTTACATTTAGAGTAAAATATGGATCACAGAAGTGGTGAAAGATGTAGTAAAGGGACTTTTAATTGTTTTTGAATTGAATGAGGAAATCCTTTCTCTCCAAAAAGGAACAAACTAACAAAACCATTCAGAAATTAATTTACAGTGGGTGTCATAAAGCTGTGGTTTGCAAACTTAAATGCTTTTAATGGGATAACTTACTTGCCCAAGGTCACGTAATATGTTAGTGACAAATTCTAATTTAGTGTAAGGTGTTCAAATATAGTTTCTAAAATTAAATGCGTGTTGATATTTATGCCACCTAATATGATGAATATTATGCTGTATTAAACACTATTTAGAATAAGGTAAAATTTAAATCAATGAAATTTACACATTTTTGTGTTTATATAATATGGGTGTTTATGTATATTTACTAATTTAGTCTCTACATATACAGTGTTTTTTTAAAGATTTTATTTATTTATCTTTAGAGAGGGAAGGGAGGGAGAAAGAGAGAGAGAGAGAAACATCAACATGCGGCTGCTGGGGGCCTTGGCCTGCAACCCAGACATGTGCCCTGACTGGGAATCGAACCTGCGATGCTTTGGTTCGCAGCCCGTGCTCAATCCACTGAGTTACGCCAGCCAGGAACATATACAGTCTTATACATATACAGTGTATGTATATAGACTATACAGTCTATGTATAAGACTACATACATAGTCTTATGTATATACACTATTTTGAAGTCTTTCACAATTTAGAGTTGATATATGCATCCATCCATCTATACATACATACATACATTTAACAAATATGAAATAATTCCTGTGACCTTGATAATGTACACTGTAGTGCATGTATAATGAACTGAGGAAACTGGAATGTTAAAGTGATGATGTTTCTATTTTCTAACATTTCTCAATGAACAGGTATTTATTTATATTGTCACTTTTCCCTCATAACAACTCCACTAAGGGAGGTGATGCAGGTAGAGTTCCTTTTCTGTTATAAATGAAGAAGAAATCATAGAAAGAATTTGGATACTTCGTTCAAGTTACAAAGCAAGTTAGGACCAACACCAGAAATTAAATCCATGTTATTTGCTTAAATCTTATTGATCTTCTGAACAAAAATGTAATAAGAATGATTCTTACAACTATTAAAAAATGATTTCAACGCTATCTATTTGTCAAGTAGCAGTCATCAAAAATAATGGTTTGATAGTAAAGCAGCGTACATAGAAGTCACACATCCGAAAAGCAACCAAATTCAAAGATTTAAAAAAAAGTTTTTTATCTTCACCTGAGAACATTTTTTTCAAAGATTTTATTTATTTATTTTTAGACAAAGGGGAAGGAAGAGGGAAAGAGAGGGAGAAAAACATGTGTGTGGTTGCATCTCAAGCGCCCCCTCCTGGGGACCTGGGCCACAACACAAGTATGTGTCCTGACTGAGAATTGAATCGGCACCCCTGTGGTTCACAGGCTGGAGCTCAATCCACTGAGCCACAACTGCCACGGCCAGAGACTTTTATTTCATCATGTTTTTTGGTTTCACATGTATCAAATAGAAATAGCAATGAATGGAACATTCAGAGCTCCAGGGGCTGGTGGGCAGTGAGGGGGAAGGTCCCTGTTAGCCTGACCTCACATGATGTTTGGAAATCCATGGAAGCAGGATAAAGCATTGGATTAAGTTGTTCACACACATGAGACTGTAATTTTAAATAACAGCTAGAATATAATGCAATGGAAGGATAAAAGGCTGTGCCAAGTAATGGTGAGGCAAGGAAGCATTCTGAAACGGTGAGTTGAATGATGTGTGAATAAAGCATTAACACATGAATTAAGATTAGAGTTTCCTCATCTTTATGACATAAATTTAATAAAATCCAATTTACTAATTCCAAGATTGAGTTAATCAGGCTAGGTTTAGCACACTGGTAAACTCACTGAATGGTTCCAGATAAGGACTCCCTAGTAGAACTTTTTGAAAGGATGGAAATGTTCTACACCATATAATACAGTAGCCACTACCACATGTGGTTATAAAGCACTTGAACAGTGGCTGGTGTAACTAAAGAACTGAATATTTAATTTATTAATTATAATTGATTTAAATGTACATTGTCACAAGTGACTAAGGCTACTGTACCATTCAGTACAGTTCTAGGCTCTACAGCATGTTTCTAAACTCAGTGGCTCAAATGTTCATTTGACATAATTTGGCTTATAACACAGATTCTAAGGCTAGAATTATTCTTAGAGATGATCAATTCCAGTGTTATACTTAATGACAGTGATTCCTAGTAATTTTTTTCCTTTTTATTAAATTTGTTGGGGTGACACTGGTAAACAAAATTATCAGGTTTCAGATGCACAATTCCATAACATGTCACCTGTACATAGTATTGTATATTCACTACCCCAAGTCAAGTCTCTGTCCATCACCATTTTCCCCCACTATACCCACATTCACCTTCCTCTTCCCTCCTTTCCCCCAACAATGACCACATTGTTGTCTATGCCCATAAGACCTCCCTCCCTCCTTCCCTCCTTCCTTCCCTCCTTTCTTTCCTCCTTCCTTTCTTCCCTCCTTCCATCCCTCCTTCCTTC
>PVIA01006439.1:0-97572 GCA_004024845.1 Tonatia bakeri
TTGTGCAAGAAGGCTCAGTGTGTCTACCTATGCCTCCATCTTGGACTGCTGCTGCATTTTTTTCAATTTTATCTCTAGAGTGTCACTAATTTGGTATTTCAAATATCAGAATAACTGGTCCCCTCTTCTACTCTTTTTTTCATCTCAAATTTTAAATTTTGCCCTGTCTTAGCCTGTTTTTTAATTTTTTTATCTTTCTTCAATTTTTCTTTCATCATGCACTTTTACTTTTCTTTATTCTCCTTCTATTTCTTTCCCATACACCTCAAATTTTAAATTTTCCCTGTCTTAGCCTAGTTTTTGTTCTTCACTCCTAGTATACCCTCTCCCTCTATCATTTTAAAATCACTTCCTATTCCTCTAGATATCTCTTAAGTTTGTCTTTCTTTCTTTCTTTCTTTCTTTTCCCCCTCTTATCCCAATACCACCTATATTAATTTTAGCTTGCTTTTCAATGAAAGTTCTGTGGTGGATCTTTCTCTCCAATATGGAAACTATATTTTTATTAATTATTTACTCTTTCTCCTTCCTTTCCCTTTCTCTCTCTCACTTTATTTTGTTTTATATTCTGCATGACTAAAGAAAACAGCATTAAAATGAAAAGAGAACCAACTATATGGGAAAACATATTTGCTAATAATACCTCAGACAAGGGTTTGACCTCCAAAATATGTAAAGAATTCACACAACTCTACTCCAGGAAGACAAAAAACCCAATTAAAAAATTGGCAAAAGACCTGAACAGACACTTCTCCAAGGAGAACATAGAGAGGGCCCAGAGACATATGAAAGGTTGCTTAGCACCACTAGCCATCAGAAAGAGGCAAATTAAAACCACAATGATGTACAACTTCACACCAGTCAGAATGGCCGTAACAAATCAACAAACAGTAATTGCTGGCAAAGTTGTGGGAAAAGGTTATCCCGGTACATTGTTGGTGGGAATGCAGATTGGTGCAGCCACTGTGGGAAAAAGTATGGAATTTCCTCAAAAAACTAAAAATGGAACTGCCTTTTGACCCAGCAATTCCACTGCTGGGATTATACCCTATGAGCCCTGAAGCACTAATTCAAAAGAACCAATGTACCCTAATGTTCATAGCAGCACAATTTACAACAGCCAAATGCTGGAAGCAACCTAGGTGCCCATCAGTAAATGAATGGATCAAAAAACGTTCATTACACAATGGAATACTATGCAGCAGAAAGAAAGAAGGAGCTCCTACCCTTTGCAACAGCATGGATGGAACTGGAGAGCATTATGCTAAGTGAAGTAAGTCAGGGGGTGGAAGACAAGTACTGTATGATCTCACCTATAAGTGGAACCCAATCAACAAAACAAACATGCAAGCAAAATATAACCAGAGACATTGAAATAAGGAATATACTGACCATAACCAGAGGGGAGCGGGGAGAGAGGTAATAGGAAAAGAAAGGAAAGGATTGTCAAGGAAGATGTAACGGATCCATGGACAAAGCCAAAGGCAGGTAGGATGGAGAGTGGGAGGTGGGGGTGGGTGGGGCTTTTGAAAGTGGTGGCAGAAAAATGGAGACAATTGTATTCGAGGAAAAATTTAAAAATATTTTTAAAAGAAACAAAAAGAAAACAGTTGAGAAATAAAGCAGTACATATCACACACACACATGAACACACCCGGGGATCCCCCCAAAACAGAGTTTATTTATAAAAATTGTGCATTGATTCTATGTTTAAACTTTGGTCACCTTCAAAGTACTCTCCATTTGATGAAATACAGGTTTTTCCACTACTTAAAACAGTTTTTGAACTCACAAATTTTGATGATATGTAGTGCTTCTGCCTTTTTGTTTGGTTGTTTCACCTCTTCCATATCAGCAAACCATTTCCCTTTGAGGACTTTTTCACCAGGGAATCAGAAAGAAGTCACTTGGGGCAAGATTGGGTGAACAAGGAGGTTAGGGCATGGAAGTCATGCCATTTTTGGTCAAAAACTGCTGAACACTCAACACAGTGTAGACAGGTGCTGTCATAAATCATCCATCATGAAATGGGCAAATGCGATGAACGAGTCTTTAAAAAATTTCACTGAAGCCAAATGCAGCCTTTCACAACAATGCCAGCTGGTACACTGATACGGATAGATTCCTAGAACACTTGCCTAGTGAGGGTAAGCCTTTACTGTAAGAAGCCTACCCTGCAGAAGATAATTTCTGTTTGGAGGGCCTCCCCTTATAAATGAGCCACTTTAAAAATGGAGCCAGAGCTGTCATGCCTTGCACGTCTCCTGCCTCAAACATTTGGAATATTAAAGCAGGACAAAATAGTGCAAATTGTGCTGCTGTGAACACTGGGGTGCATAGATTTTTTTGGATTGGTGTTTCAGGGTTCTTAGGATATAATCCCAGCAGTGGAATTTCTGGGTCAAAAGGCAGTTCCAATCTTAGTTTTCCGAGGAAATTCCACATTGTTTTCCACAGCGGCTGCACCAGTCTGCATTCCCACCAATAGTGCACTAGGGTTCCCTTTTCTCTACATCCTCTCCAACACTTGTTGTTTATTGATTTGTTATGATGGTCATTCTCAGTGGTGTGAAGTGGTATCTCATTGTGGTTTTATTACATGATGGAATACCACACAGTAGAAAGTAAAAAGGAGCTCTTACCCTTTGCAACAGCATAGATGGAACTGGAGAGCATTATGGGAAGTGAAATAAGCTAGGCAGTGAAAGACAAATACCATATGATCTCACCTTTAAGTGGAACCTAATTAACAAAACAAGTAAGCAAAATATAACCAGAGACATGGAAATTAAGAACAATCTGACAGTAACCAGAAGGGAGGTGGGCAGGGATTATAGGGGGAAAGGAGGGAAGGGATTTCGGGATCAACTATAAAGGACACATGGACAAAACCAACGAGACCAAGGGCGGGTGGAATCAGGGGAGGGAAGTGGAGATGGCTGGGGTGGGGAGGGAAATTCATACAACCATACTTGAACAACAATAAAATAAAAAAATATTTTTTTAAAGGGAAAAAAGGAAACAGGGCAAAATGAACTCTGGACTGGGCCTAAAACAACCTTATGTCCCAGAGAACCACTTGCAAGTACAACAAGAAAGCAGATATTATGACTACTGGACTGAAAATTTTGAAAACATTATTTAAAACAAACATCACTATGTTATGTTTTCTGTGCCAATAGGAATGTCTTCTATGGATATAATTGTTCCCCTCCCTTTCTCATACGTATCCATTGCCTTTGTTTCCTAACTGGAATATTATTTGGGCTTCTACCTGAATTAATGATTCCTGAATAGCTACTCCTATTAATCTCAAGTAAACATTTGTTGCCTTTGAAAGGTCTTTTATTTCTAGATTAGCAACTGAAAATGGGTCCCAGAAGCAGATAGCCCGCTTTGCCAGTTACCTGAAACCTTAGGACTACATTCTAGAAAGCTCCAGGCTTTTTCCTAAGGACCAAAGATGGAATAGAATAGCCTTGTGGCACACTGTTGCTATGTCTGAAAAAAGCTTAAAGATGGGGAAATTCTTTGACCAATAGTACAAAATCTAGGATTTTATCATTTAAAAAACCAAATATATATGCAACAATGTTTGTACAAGGATATTCTTCACAAAGCAAATGTTTGTCAAGAAGAGACTATGCCTAAATATGTTATTGTTACGATTCCTAATGTGGATAACTGTGGTCGTTCTGATGTAGACTCTATGTTGCTAATACTGCAAGACATTCTCAATGGATTGAGTGAAAAAATGACAATACGCATAGTAAATCTATATTCATTAATAAACAATACCTTTCTCTCAATATATTAGCATGTTAAGTCACTTCTATAGGTATAGAATGAGTTGTCTTTTTCTAAATTTTGCAATAGTGTTTATTAAAATTTTAAAAAGCTGTATTTTCCCTCCACCCACTTATTTTTCTATACTAACGTATGTATTGGAGTTCGTCTCCCCTAAGCCATTTTTTAGAGAAATGCAAAATCAACAAGTAGGGAAAACTTGAGCTCTCTACCTACTAACCCATGACAGCACACTCAGGTGTAAGGTTTAAATAAAGTCCCCTCCTATGGAAGCAAAGAAAGTCTTATTCCAATTCCTCCATGATCAAAGAGGGAGAAACAGAATGATATGGGCACCCTCCTCTCCATCATAGACCCAAATAGGGCCCTTGACAGCCTTAGTTTCCCTCAGGGACCAAACAACCTACCTAGAAATGGTTACACTATTGGCCAAACAGCTGCGTACCTGACAGTTCCCACAGACTTTACCCTTTAGTTTGGTATTACTTCCTATTGGTCACATAAATAATTAGAGATTCCAGAAGTGAGAGGTCCTCAAGGGTAGAAGGAGAGAACGCAAGTTCTTGCCGGAGTATCTGCACAGGTTCTACAATGGGTATTCTGGGGTCATGTTTGAGCCAGATTGGGAATGGACAGGACTTCAAACTTCCGACAGGGAACAGGGACTAGGTTCTTGAGTTTAGAACTTTGTTCTGTAGTGGGCTATGTAGGCTCATTTCAAAGTGATAAATGTAGGATGATAATGGAACAAAAACTGACTTTTCTTTTTTCCAAGTTCATATCTCAAATATATCCTTGACCAGATAAATTCCAATAGCAAGATCACCTATTGTAAATATTGCCTAAAAGAAAAGAGACAGAAGACAGCTCAGGACTAGTAGAAAGGAGTGGGTTCAATGTGGCATTGTGGTGTTTTTCTTTGTCCTCATTGATCTCTCTTGGCCCTCTATTTTTCCTCAAGTAACTGGCTTATGTGTTTAAAATTGACTTACTTATGCCTATGAGTCCCCATTTAACCTGCCCTTGGATTACTCCTCCTTAGTTTCTACTCATCGGGGTGCTTTTGTCCTTTCTGTTAATAATGCAGCCATGAAGCACACACATGTTAGGGATTCAGCTCCAAAGCGATGTTCTTTAAGAACTGGCCAGACATAGTTATTGAAGCAAAAGACTAGCCTTCCATTTAAAGTTCTCATCTCTGCTCCTGGTCACGTCTAGTGTTTTAATTTAATTCATGCCTCAAATATCTGATGGCTCATAATGTGTAAGCTTCAAACTGTTCCAAGAAGCTCATGAGGAAAAGCAGAATAATGAAGAACACCTATGTAAGATTTTCTGGACTGGCTGAGCAGGGACTTTATAAATTAATTTTAGTTTAAAGGTGTTCTAGAGTGGTAGTAATCCCAATTCTTTATGAAAATAAAATCATTTAATCTGTAGAAGAGAAAGAAACCCTCATTTAAGGATATTGGGAAGCTCCATAAAATAGCTTTCAAGGACAGACTGACACATAAAGATAATCAACCAAAAGTTAAAACAAACTGAGTGAAGAATTTTAGAAGTAAATTTACAAAGAGTCATTACTTCTTCAGTAATTGGTATTATCAGACGAATACCCATATTATGAATCAGCTGTGTCTACCACATTATCTACATCTTTTCTCCTGGAAAGGGCATTATAAATGGGAGACGGATCAGAATATATTACCCAGAATGCAATACAAAGACTGAAAGACAGAAATTGTAGAGGAGGGTTTAAGACACATGGAGGATAAAGTGAAAAGACCTACCTTATACCTAACTGGAGTCACAAGAAGAAGGAATAGGTAAGAGGCAATACATGAAGAGAAGAAAAATTGCTGAGTACAGGAAGATGGCTCTTCACAGATTCAAGCTGATCGACAAACATATCCCAAGTAGGAGAAAGCTTGAAGAATTTCACACTCAGAAGCATACAAAAAACTGTGATGGTTTCTGAATCCGGTTCGAAGCCCAGGATTCTAAGTGGAAAAATTCAAATATCCTAGAATTGAACTAGGATATCTACACTCCCTCTTTAAAATCATGTTTTTATGTAACTTGTATTTTAATATTATAGACACCATTGTTCTAAAATAACATTGAACAAAAAATGTGCAATTCTCAGAGAAAAATATCCTAAAGCCAATAGACTCATGAAAAGATCTCAATCTTAGTGATAAAATAAGTGCAAATGTAAAGCAAGCGAGTTACAATCTCACACTTAACAGATTGGCAACAACTGGAAGTTTCACAAAATCAAGTGCTAGCACCAGTAGTTGGCAATCAAAATAACTGTAATGACAGTAGAACTGCACACTGGTCCAACTTTGGAAACAATGTGTTTGTATAATAAGGAGTAAATGAGAATACAGTCTGCACTGGCAAATCTTGAAATACACTCTACGGCTAGGGAGGAATTGAGTTGATGCCACAATGTTTTTAAAAACTGCTGCTCTGGCCAGGTGGCTCAGTTGGTTGGAGCATTGTCCTGTGCTCCAGAAAGTTGTGGGTTCCATCCCAAGTCAGGGGTACCTGGGTTGCGGGTTTGGTCACTGGCAGATGTTTCTCACATCAATGTCTCTCTCTTTCTCAAATCAGTGAATGTGTCCTCAGGTGAGGATACAAAACAAAACTACTGCTCTGAGAGAGAGACAGACAGACAGACAGAACAGCTCCCAACTTTCCCCTTCTCTTTCTCTATGCCAGGGGTGTCAAACTCATTTTCACCGGGGGCCACATCAGCCTTGTTGTTGCCTTCAAAGGGCTGAATGTAATTTTAGGACTGTATACATGTAACTACTCCTTAGTAGTTAAGCGAGAGCTCAGCGCTGCCGCTGGGTAGAAACGAGGTGCCAGGTGGATAAAACAAGGTGGAGGGGCAGATTTGGCCTGAGGGCCTTGTGTTTGCCACCTGTGCTCTAGGCACATATATCCTTGCTTCCTCTCTCCTAAGTCCCCAGGGTCCTTTTTCGCTTCTGTAACTTGCTTCCTGAGCCCAGAGGACACAGTTGGCTCATGTTTTCTACCTCTGTGACTTTGACTTTCTTTTTTTTATTTTTAAGATTTTTAAAAAATTTATTTTTAGAGAGAGGAGGAGAAAGAGACAGAGAAAAACATCAGTGTGTGGTTGCCCCTAGCACACCCAATACTGGGGACCTGGCCCACAGACCAGGCATGTGCCCCACAAGCAACCCTTTGGTTTGTAGGCCCACGATCAAACCACTGAGCTACGCCACCCAGGGCACCTCTGTGACTTTGACTTTCTAAATAAACTTTCTCTTATAATTATAATTTGAGTTCTTGACTCTAAATTCTTTTCCAGCAGAACTCAAGAAACAAGGTTGCTAAACTATGTCCAATTCCACCAGTTAAGTTCTGGTGAGGTTTCATAAGATAGAAAATAACTTGTTGCAGCAAGAGATAAGGAGACAGTAACATCCAAAGGAGTTCCCATCAGACTGTCAGCTGATTTCTCAAAAGAGACCTTACAGGCAAGAAGGAGCTGGAAAGAAGTATCCCAAGTCATGAAAGACAAGGACCTACATCCAAGATTGCTCTATCCAGCAAAGCTTTCATTTAGAATGGAAGGGCAGATAAAGTGCTTCTCAGATAAGGTCAAGTTAAAGGAGTTCATCATTACCAAGCCCTTATTATATGAAATGTTAAAGGGACTTATCTAAGAAAAAGAAGATAAAAAAACATGTATAGTAAAATGACAGCAAACTCACAATTATTAACAACCACCCCTAAAACAAAACCAAAAGAAACTAAGCAAACAACTAGAACAGGAACAGACCCACAGAAATGGAGATCACATGGAGGGTTAGCAACAGGGAAGTGGGAGGAGGAGAGAGGGGGGAAAGGTACAGAGAATAAGTAGCATAGATGGTAGGCAGAAAATAGAAAGGGGGAGGGCAAGAATAGTGTGGGACATGTAGAAGCTAAAGAACTTATGAAACATGGACATGAACTAAAGGGGGGAAATGTGGGTGGGAGAGGGTGTATGGGGTGGAGGGTGTATGGGGTGGAAGGGGAGATGGGACAACTGTAATAGCATAATCAATAAAATACATTAAAAAAAGAAAACTCCTTGATTCAGAGTATTTATAATTAGATACTGCACAAGAATACTTGAAATGCTCTGAAATGTTACAGATCATATGAGAAATAACCTTAACAAAAATCTTAAATTTGACAAGAATCCTAAACATTCACACAAAATTATCAACCATGAGTTGTGAAGACAACATGAAATTCTCAAAACTATCTGTAACAAGAACTCAAATTCTGGCCTGCCTTCCTGGAGGAAAAACACCAAATTATCTTTTTATGTTTTTCATATAAAAATTATGTTACCAAATTATTGTCATATGACAAGACGATCAAAGAGAATATAGTACAAAAATGCAGGGAAAAGCATTATAAAGATGGAGCTAAATCCTCTAGCATATGCTTACACTATCTTAGAGATTCCTTGCAAGATCTTTGAAAGACATTATAAGCATCTGCTGCTCAAGGCTCTTAATTTTTTTCCAAAAGTAGTGTTACAATGTGCAAGATTTGGTGCTAAAGAAAACCAAATTTTGAGACACAAGTCCTGTGTAACAATGCTGCTACTGTTTTGTATTTTATCTACCATCATGTCTGTTCTCCTCCACCTCCTCTCCTTCTCCCCTCCTTCTTCGTAGAAAAATGTAACTGTTAAACAAACAAATAAAAACTACTGCTGCTATAAGCATTTAAATACCACAGTGACAAGATACACAAACGTGGAAGTACTAATAAATCTTAAGTTTATAAATGTTTGACATTTACGAGAAAATTCAGTCATACTATTTATAATCTGAGTTAAATTAAATTACATTTTTTAAAAGGGTAAAGGAAACAACCCAAATATACAGTAACAGTAGATTACTCTGTCCTATGTACTTTACGTACAGCGACTGTTTGCATAGACTAAGCTAAGCCAAGGACTGACAGGCGATTCTGGGGGCAAAGGCGAGTCACAGAAAGAGCGACTCTTCCCAGGAGTGCTATCTTCGTCCTCAAAGGGCTGCTCCCTCGAGTCCGACTATTTCTGATTCCTTCCAGGACGTGACACGCACCTTAGAGCGGCAGTCGGAGTCCTGGCGAAAACCTGACTCTGAATTTCCGGGGAGCGTGGTTAGTCTGCAGACCACTGCTGCAGTGACAGCCCGGACCCAGGGAGTTTGGGGAACATGCAGTCCCAGCCGGACGGCGCGGCAGGGGGTGGGAGGAAGGGGGCCCGTCTGCTGAAAGAGGCCGGTCGGTTCTCGCTCGGCACCGGCCGACACTGCCCTGTCCGGGAAGGAGGACCTCTGTGCAAGCGGACGAACGACCGAAGACCTCTCGCCGCGTAATTTTCCGGGAAGTGCAGTTTGTGGTCCGGACGCTACGTCCTTACAGCGGCAGAGGGTGGCAGAGCTCACCAAGCCTCCGGCTGTCGTTTCCTCCGGACTCGGCCGAGCGTCTCCGGGAGCCGCTCGGCAGCCAGGGCTCGGGGGCGGGGCCGACTCTCGGAAAGTCCCGCCCCCGCTCTCGCGGGTCCCGGACCGCGCGGCCGCGGGGACTGCTGGGAAGTGTGGTTTTCCCGCAGGCGACCGAGCGAGGCGCCGGTGACTGGTGTCGCTGCTGGGGGAGTCTGAGGTCCGCCTCTGTTCCGTGGGCTCCGCCCTCGACCCACTCCGCGGGACTCCGGGCCGGGCGGCGGAGTTCTCCGTCCTGGAAGCGGAGAAGATTCTCGGCAGTGCAGTTCCCGTAAGGGGGCGACCATTGCCCGGTCACAGCTACCCCGGCCCGGCGTGGGTGCGGGGAGGCCGGCGGGAGGGCCCCGAGACCTCTGCGCTCAGGGTCTCTCCCCGGGTGTGAACCGAGGCAGGGCCTTAGCTTTCGGGCCTCTCTGCCCTGCTCTGTAAGAGGAGCGTCAGGGCGGCACCTACCTGGCCGAGCTCGCGAAAAGAAAATGGGTGTACAGTGCGAATGGGAAGAAAACGCCATCCACAGTTGTTTTATGTCATCCAGGGATGAAGCCGACGCTTTCCAGTTGTGTAACCTTGAGCAAATTGCTTCAAAACGCCAGGTTTCGGTTTTCTCACCGTTTAAAAAGGAGAATCTGGAATAATAGGAATGCCCACCATGCACAGAGCAGGGAAGAGCGATTAAGCTCGCGTTTAGCATTACTGCTGTTGTTTCCTGAGTCTGCCTCGTGTGTGTACACACGGATGTGCGTGCGGGTGGTGCCTGGTGAATGGTTGGTTACCGCGCGCCGAGGACACTGTTAGTTCAGGGACAGATCGGAGCCCTGGAGATGATTCCCTTTGTGCTTCTCCGTGCAGGGGCGTCGCAGAGCTGCAAGACAAGCCCCGTTTTTCAGGACTGTGTTTCCCGTTCCTAATCTGTCCGCTTAGGAAAGTCCTCTCCAATTAGACAAGAGCCCGGAAAGAGGACTGTGCCGACCGCTGGAAACTGCAAAGCCATGTTCCAGGTGAGTCAGTATGTCTCCATGTCTCCTGAAACAACTTGTTTTAAAAGTCAGGCCTTCTGAGTGTTCACTCTCCTCTTCTCAGTTCCCTCCTAATGAAGTGCGTTTAGGGGCAGGATCTAGGATTCCTTTCACTGTAGCAAAGCATGGGGCCTGAAGCACTCCCAGGTAGTATGTTCTCTGTTTTCCCTCTTTTCTCCCAGCTTTCTGCTAGAAGTCTCCATAGAGTCCTGAGCAAAACTTTTTAAAATTACAATTAAAGTTCGACTTGGGAATTTTAGGTTATTTTCTTTATGGTTGTTAAGGTTGTATCATGCGATCTCACTTAATGGTATATCGTTTCTTTCAGTTATTAAGTCGAGTGACGTTTGGAGTCGCCTTGTTCCTCCTTTTTCGTTGTAACTCACAGCCAGGCACCTCAGTCAGTTCTGGAATACATACAGTACGAATACAGAATCTGGTCACTGGTGACCCCATCACTGCCAGCACCGGCGGCGCCGGCGCGAGCAAACCTGGGTTACTGCAGTGCCCCCTAGCGGGGCTCTCTGTTTCTGCCCTCAACGCTCTTCAGTCTCTGCTCAACACAGCCGTCCCGGCGGTCCTCTGATTAGTTAAAATGCTGTTGTTCCTCCAAGTGCTCGCTCACTCGAGTCCGGTTATTTTAAAACTGTCCACTCGCCCTCACTCGGAACAGAAGTTAGAGTTCTGTAGTGACTTAGAAAGCTCTGTACTGTTAGATTGTTTATTACCTCTCTGATCTGATCTTTCTTGTGTCTCCTTGTCCCCTGTGGATCCAGCCACACTGGCTGCGGCCTCCAGGCCTTGGAGGCTGCTCTCCTGTTTGGAATATTCTTTCCTCGCATATGCACCGTTGGCATTTTCACCTTCCTTGTGTCTTTGCTCAGTGGGTACTTTCTCAGTAAAGCTTGCCTAAACGCCTGTTTAAAATTGTCAGTCACCTTTCCACTACCACTTCCACCCCTCCATGCCTGCTCTGTTGTTTTCCATACACTTACCACTCAGTGGCTGTCACTATATGTTTCATGTATGCGTATGCTCATGGTTTGTTCCTCCCATTGGGAAGTGTTTTTTTTTCTATTTGTTGACTATTTTATCTTCAGAGCCCAGAGTGGTATCTGACATAACACAGATGCTTACTGAATAGTTGTTGAGTGAGTGATGGAACAGTGGTAGGCAGAATCATGGGGTGGAAGATGGAGCCTGCATAGGAGAAGGCGTGAGTGGCAGATGTGCATATTGGGCAGTCTGGTTTCTTGGGATATTAGATAATTAGAATTGAAAGAAAAACCTATTCTTTTAAAAGTAAAAGCTAAAGTGAACTGACTGTCAATCTCATTCAGTGATTCATTTCCTAAACACTTATGAAGTACATAAGGAAGAATCTTACATAGGTTTGGGTGTATACTGACATGCAGAGCACATGATCTAGGGCAGTACTATCTAAGAGAATTTTCTACAGTTGTGGAAACAGTTTATATGTGTGCTGTCCAGTATGGTAGCCATCAGTCCCATATGACTCTTGAGTATTTGATCTATGACTGGAGTGACTAAGGAACTGAATTTTTAATTTTAATTTTTATAGCCAGATGTGGCTAGTGGCTACTGTATTGAATAATGCAGGACTGGTAGAAAAATAAGGAAGTATAAGAAATTAAGGTAGGCACTAGGACAAATATGCTGAGTTATTCTGGGGACGAAGATAATTGAACATCCCAGGCTGCTCATGCAAATTGGTGGGGAAGAAAGAGGAGGCATCCCTGGGAGAAGCAAGGCGGGAAGGGGTTTTGCTGGCCCACAGTCCCAGGGAGGCGGAGGCGGAGGCGGAAGTGAAGTTACACTGAACTGGAGGACACCTTGAGCACAGGTGGAGAGGCCTGAGAGAGTTTTTCAAGGAACTGCAAACATTTTCTAAGGCAGTGGTTCACAGGGGAGATTTTTGCCCCCCCTGACTGCACCCATGGAGGACATTTGCTAATATTTAGAAGTATTTTTGGTTGTCACAGCTCTGCAGGAGGAGGGGAGTTGCTACTAGCATCCAAAGGGTAGAAGCTAGGGATGTTACTAAATATCCTAAAATTCAGAGGGCAGCTCTCTACAGCATAAGAATTATCTAGCCTAAAATGTAAGTAGTGCCAAGGTTGAAAAATCCTGATCTAAATAAAGGGCAAAGAGTATTCGTTAATGAGATTTATGAGTTTTCTTCTTTAGACTTTTAATACAGTGACATTTATGATGTGTTCAAAACTTAAAATATGAAATAACTTTGCATTGGTGGAATAAAATATAGTGTTTTATGCATTTAACATAGTTAACAATGTTGGTGAGAGTAAATACAAATGAAAAAAAGAATTTTCCCTGGTGCCAAAAGGAAAAAAAGACCTTCTCCCTCTTCCTTTTCTTAGAATATTTCCTTGAGAAAAACCTGTCGTTGTAAATCCTTTCCTGGTCTCCTTGAGATGCTTGCAAATCTTTTTCAAAGTGAAATAAGACTCTGCCAATTTTATAAGGCAGAAAGGCTTTCTCAGGGCTGTGGAGCCATCTCTTTGAAGTCACGCACCCTTAACTGCCTGTCTGTGGGAGTTCAGCCTGGGCTGCTGGCTCCAAGGCCTAACTTTCTAGTTGTCATACAGATATGAGAAGTTTTCTTTTTCTTTGGGGTAAAGGCAATTAACACAGATGGCTACTGCAATTATGAGGTGAATTTAGGATGAACTGTGTGTCACAAGATGCTGTTGAGTCCTCTCACTGGAGGACAAGTTATTTATTTTGCAAGCATGTATGTAATGATTGTATCTACCTGGCTTTTTAAAGGGTAAGATTTCTTTCCGTCCTTAAAGTCTCATTAGTAATTTCATGTGAAGTGCATTACCGTCTGGTTTAATGTTTATTCAGTAATAAAGCCTGTGTCTTTCGTTTCTGTATTGTAGAGATGATTTTCTGCTGGGCAGATACGGTTTTTAATAATTCCCCCAACACCTGACAAACGTAAATTCCCTCTTTAAAATCAAAGACCATGTCGCCAGTGAACATACATGCCAAATATCCCAATAAAGTAATAGAATATTGAGCCACTTGTGGAGTGAAAAATTCACCATAGCCAAACAATGTCTATGTCACCAGTGACAGATATTAATAATGCCATTTTAAATGCATGTTTTTACACATATTTCAATTTCACTAACCAGTAAGCTATTATTGAACATTTAAACTCTTTCTAAAGTTTTGCTGTTTTAAATACCACTACGAATGAGTACTGTTTCTGGGAAGAAATCTGTTTCCTTAGAATATTTTCCTTGAAATGCACCCTTTCATTCTTTTTTTTTTTTAAGATTTTATTTATTATTTTTAGAGGGAAGGGAGGGAGAAAGAGAGAGAGAGAGAGAAACATCAATGTGCGGTTGCTGGGGGCCGCGGCCTGCAACCCAGGCATGTGCCCTGACTGGGAATCGAACCTGCGATGCTTTGGTTCGCAGCCCGCGCTCAATCCACTGAGCTACGCCAGGCAGGGCTCATTCTTTACCTTTACTTTAAGGTCCTATTTAAGGACTACCAATGTCGTGAAACCATCTGTCAGTCTTCTTGCCTAGCAAGTCATAAATTATCCTAAATTATTTTAATTACAGATTGATTTTCAATACAAGGTTTAAGTATATGCCATAAATGTTTTCTGGTTTTTTTTTTTAAAGATTTTTATTTATTTATTTTTAGAGAGGGAAGGGAGAGAGAGAGAGAGAAACATCAATGTGCGGTTGCTGGGGGCCATGGCCTGCAACCTAAGCATGTGCCCTGACTGGGAATCGAACCTGCGATGCTTGGTTCGCAGCCCGCGCTCAATCCACTGAGCTACGCCAGCCAGGGCTTGTTTTCTGTTTTTTATAAATTAGTTATGTATATGTCTATCTCTAATATCAAAAATGTCTTTTTTAAACTCATTGGATTATTATTATTTTTAAAGATTTTATTTGTTTATTTTTAGAGAGAGGGGAAAGGAGGGAAAAAGAGGGAGAGAAACAATGTGTGGTTGCCTTTCTCATACCCCACACCGGGGACCCGGCCTGTAACCCAGGCATGTGCCCTGACTGGGAATCGAACCAGTGACCCCTTGGTTTGCAGGTCGTCACTCCATCTATTGAGCCATACCAGCCAGGGCTGGATAATTTTTTTTTGAATCACAGTGGATCATCATATTTATTTGTATGTAAGCTATAAAAAACACAGCTAAGTCCTTGACTATGTACTGTCAAATGTTGAATGCTGATTCTTAAAAATTTTTATGATTCTATTCCTTTTGACAAAATTCACTCTCCTGAAGCAAAGTACTTGTATTTTCTCTCACCCTTATTGTTCAACAATGCCAAGAACACAATTATCTTACTATTACTTAGATCAGATTTCTGATTATTATTACAATTGCTGATTCTTGTTCCCTTTTTTCTACAACCAGGGTAACTTTACTGCTTTTCCAGTGACAGAAGAGGCCTGGGCTATGGTTGAGCCTAAATATGTTTACTATTTCAGGTAACGTTTAGTGATGTGGCTATAGACTTCTCTTATGAAGAGTGGGAATGGCTAGATTCTGCTCAGAGGAATTTATACAAGGATGTGATGGTCCAGAATTATGAGAACCTGGTCTCTCTAGGTAAGCACATTATAATTTGCTTACCTGCACCTCTACCTCAATAGGAGAGATCTTTTTTTATCTCCCACTCTGAATTGATGGAAATCTTCCTGAGTAAATGCCTGAATTTCTCTTTCATGTTCCCAAGGAAATGTGTAGCTCTGTTGTACCTTGCCTGAAGCTTACCTTCCTGTTTCAGCAAACATTCTTCCAACCTTCCTTTGGTCTTTTCGTGATGATGGCATCTCTTCCCTGAGGACCATATCTCAAACAAGTTCTGTATTTTTCCTGTAAGCAGGCCTTTTCATACCTAAGCCATATGTGATCACTTTATTAGAGGATGGGAAAGAACCTTGGATGGTGGAGAAAAACCTGACAAAAGATATGTTTTCAGGTGAGTCATGGTGAATCAGGCAAAAGAGGTCTTGTTGAAGATGCTTGTAGAGAGTGGGGGGCACTTTAGGATATTTTAGGGAGACTGTCTTCAGAGAATCCCAAATGTAACAAAATTGAGACATCCTTAAGCTTTGATTTCAAAATGACCATCCTCCATCCCAAATTATCTTTCTTTATTACTTGTGTCATCTACTCAAAAGTTCTTGCCTTCATAATAATTTATTTTAGTTGAAACAAAATAAGGCAAATACTCTTTTAAGTCTACTTAAGGAAAAATATACTGATGGATTTAAGTTAAGAAAAGCTGTCAATTAGATGGAAAATCACTTTTCCACTAAGGCTGAACTTCAAAGATCAGATGCAAAACATAAGCGTTAAAGGAAGTAAGGAATGTGTAAGAAAGTTTCTAAGGCCAATTATTTTCTAATATCCAATAAAATTATGATTTTATACAGATCCTATAGAGCCATAAAGTATATTTATATTATTTTACTGTCATTGTAACTGTTTAATGTACTATAAATTCTGCATTTTAAGTATACTAATATGATAGCAAATTGAGATTAATTGAAGGTTATAGAGGCAAGGTTGTGAGATAGAATGTGGTCTTTCACATAAATATCAGCATAAAACTTTGACTTGAATTCTAGAATGGCTTCTGCATTTTCTTTTTGATGGTTTCATTTTTTCCACATACTGCCTGCTCTTATTTAACCTATACCCCTTATTAGACTCTGTTCCTGCCTCTGTGAGCTATCTGTATTCTCTGTGCTCTGCCTTAACTTTTTTTTAGAAATCATTGAATATATGACAGTGGTCAGAACCTTGTGTTTTCGAGCTGGGGGAGAGGTGGGGCTTTATTTTTTTTTTAATCTAATTCTATTTCTACCATAGAAATTTCCCAGAAGTACAGAAAAGTAGTATTTTGCTTTCTTAATATATTTCAGATTGGAAATTAAGATGGGAAAATGAAGAATTATCAATGAAGGAGAATGTTTATGATGATGATTCAACCCAAATGGTAATAATAAAGAAAATTAGAAAACAAAGTCATGAATTTTCAAATTTTAATAAAGGATGGGAATATATAGAGAAGTTGGAGGGGAAGCATGAAAATCAGGTAGAACATTTCAGACCAGTTACTCTCACCTTTAGAGAAAGTCCCACTGGGGAAATTATTGGGTTGGCCAAAAAGTTCATTTGTTTTTTTTCTGTAAGGTGGCTTTAGTAGTGCTTAGTTGTCTTTAACTGCATTCGAAACAATTGTGTTAGATTGTACTGTGACAGCTGTCATACCAGTGTTGACTTAAAAAAAAACTTAACAAAATAGGTGAATTTTTGTGTATCCATTTTAATATTGAAGATGGAAGAAAATATGCAACATTTTGGCATATTATGGTTTATTATTTCAAGAAAGGTAACACAACTGAAATGCAAAAAATGATTTCTGCCATCTGTGGAGAAGATGCTGTGACTGACCCAATGTATCAAGAGAGGTTTGTGAAGTTTTGTGCTGGAGATTTCCTGCTGGACAGACGCTCCACGGTCAGGTAGACCAGTTGAAATTAACAACAATCAAGTCAAGACATTAACTGAGAACAATCAGTGTTATACCATGTTGAATATAGCTGGTATATTCAAAATATCCAAACCAAGAAAGTTATTGGTGAAAATAAAAAATGTGTCTTTTATTTTACTGAAAACTAAATGAACTTTTGGCCAACCTAATGTTTATAAATATAATACATGTAGAAGCCTTTTCCATTTAAATTTAAAGTGTATTTTTTTTCTGAACTACAGAGAATTTCTGCTGAAGGGAAATCACATGAACATAACATATTTAAGAAGAGCTTACTGAAAAAGTCATGTATAAAAAATGAGAATATCAGTGGTGGAAAGAAACTTTTGAATTCTAATTTAAGTATGGCAGCCTTCAGCCAGAGCAAATCTCTTACCCTTCACCAGACTTACTCTAGAGAGAAAGTCTATACATGCACTGAATGTGGGAAAGCCTTTGGCAAACAATCAATCCTTAATCGCCACTGGAGAATTCACACAGGAGAGAAACCATATGAATGCCGTGAATGTGGGAAGACTTTTAGCCACGGCTCATCCCTTACTCGACATCAGATAAGCCATAGTGGAGAGAAACCTTACAAGTGTATTGAATGTGGGAAGGCCTTTAGCCATGTCTCATCACTTACTAACCATCAAAGCACTCACACTGGAGAGAAACCATATGAATGTATGAACTGTGGAAAGTCTTTCAGTCGTGTTTCACATCTCATTGAGCATCTGAGAATTCATACTCAAGAAAAACTCTATGAGTGTCGAATATGTGAGAAGGCCTTCATTCATAGGTCATCTCTTATTCACCATCAGAAGATTCATACTGGAGAGAAGCCTTACGAATGCAGTGAATGTGGTAAAGCCTTTTGCTGTAGCTCACACCTTACTCGACACCAAAGAATTCATGCTGTAGAGAAACAGTTTGAGTGCAACAAATGTCTGAAAGTCTTTAGTAGCCTCTCATTTCTTATTCAACATCAGAGTATTCATACTGAAGAAAAACCCTTTGAATGTCAAAAATGCAGGAAGTCCTTCAACCAGCCTGAATCACTGAATATGCATATGAGAAATCACACTAGATTGAAACCTTATGAATGCAGTATATGTGGGAAAGCATTTAGTCACAGGTCATCCCTGTTTCAACATCACAGAATTCATACTGGAGAGAAACCCTATGAATGTATTAAATGTGGGAAGACCTTCAGTTGTAGTTCAAACCTTACTGTACATCAGAGAATTCATACTGGAGAAAAGCCATATAAATGTAATACATGTGGGAAAGCTTTTAGCAAAGGCTCAAATCTTACTGCCCATCAGAGAATACATAATGGAGAGAAATTCAATAGTGCCATAAGTGTGGAAAAACCTTTAGGTTATATGAATCACTATATGTGTGAAAAATCATGCAAAAGAGAAAGTGTATGAATGCAGTGTTTGTTGTAATACAATTCAGCCACTGATCCTCCCTGATTCAGCATCAGAAAATTTATATTGGAGAAAAGTCTTATGAATGTAGTAACTATGGGAAGGTCTTTAGCAATGGAACAAGCCTTATTGTTTGGGGCTTACGCTGTAGAGACCAAATGAAGGCAATAAATGTGAGCATGCCTTTAGCCAGTATTAATCCCTTAATTGACACAAGTGAATCACACCGTATTTAATTATATATATATGTATATATATTTTATATAAATATACAAACATATTATATATATTACTTATACAATATGTTATATATTATATATAATATATATACATATATATAAATAAAACAAATTGGGAAAGATTCGGCAATATGAATTTCTTTTTTTTAAGATTAAAAAGCAAATAGATGTATCTTTTTTTTATTTAAATGAATGTTCAAGTACAGTTTTCACCCCCTTACTCCCATTCAAGTCCTTCCACCCCCCCACCTCCCACCCAATCGGCAATATGAATTTCTTATAAAGCATACAAACAAAGCTTATGTAAGAAATGTAGCAAAGTGTTCACTAAGTTCTTATTTTCCTAGACATGGAATGTTTAGAACAACCTGATGTTCTGATGCTAGAACAACTTGAAGGATGTAGGAATTATGCATAAGTCTTTGCAATGAAGCTATTTATAAACACTTTTACAGGAGAACAAGCAAACAAGCATATTATAAATAAATATGCATTTCTTATAGCAGTAGCTTGCAATTTTACTTGAGTCCTACATAGAATTTCTCCAGTTAATGGGCATGTGAAGGTATTTAGTCACCAAATGAATTGGGTAAATGTTACAAAGTTGCAAATTAAAGCTGCAAAGAAGTAAAAAGTGTGAATAAAATTCTTGGTCTCTAATAAAATCACTTGTATATAATAAACTCACTGTGACATTGATATTTCTTTCTTTTCAAGATTTTATCCATTCACTTTTAGGGAGGGGAAGAGGGAGAAAGAGAGGGAGAGAAACATCAATGCGTGGTTGCCTTTCACATGCCCCCAGCTAGGGACCTGGCTCACAACCCAGGCATGTGCCCTAGACTGGGAATTGAACCAGCAACCCTTTGGTTTGCAGGCTGGCACTCAATCCACTGAGCCACACCAGCCAGGGCACACTGATGATTCTTGCAGAACTTTCTATTACTTTCCTCTTACAGAATTAAGATCAGACTTGCTACAGCCTTCAGTGGGAGACCAGCAAACCTAAAGAAGAACTGCTCACTCTGCTAAGAACGTCATTATTTTGGTGAGGACAATTCATAGTGCATTTCCAGCTGGATTAATTCACACATTTTGATTTTGTACAATTGCTATGAGAACATAACCAAGAAACAACATACTGTGAGAGATCCGAATAGGCTTCACTGTGGATGTGCTTTTTCAATTTGAATCCTAAAAAATGAAGACCAAGTATGTAGCTGTGTGCAAGCACACACATACAGGGGCGGGGGGGGGGTCACCGTAGACAAAGCAGACAAGTAAGTTTGTTTTGCCTGCTGCAGTTAGACACTTATCATCCAGTGTCTAGCTTCAGGTTTTATGGTTTTGGGCTATTACTGTTGGCAGCATCGCTAGTAATAGCAGTGGTCATTTCTCCCTCCATGAATAATAGTTACAGGGGTTTACCTTGGAACTAATAGTCCAGAGCTTTCTCCATTACTTCCAGCCCACCCACTAACTTTAAAAGCATTGATTTTCTGCAATATATGTCTTGAAATAAGAGTTTTTGTTTTCTACAATGAACGTTGAGAGATAATTGTGGTTTGTAAAGAGGATAGCTACAAATATACTAAGCTTTATGTAAGAAATGGAGTAGTCTTACTGGTCCCCATGGTTTCCTATCTTGCGACTAGAAAGGAACACAGATCAATTATTAAGAGTGTGAAAACTTGGAGGTAAAGGGCAGTTTATATTTCAGGTTATGTTCTCTATTCACGGGTATTTCCATGCCTCCTTGAGCGAAATATTTTTCCCTTTGGCCATGCAGTTCCTTCAGCCTAAAATATTCCTCTTGTTACCAAGTTTACTTGCCAGAGAGAGTACTGTTCACGTTTCAGAGTTCACTTTATGTGTCACCCCCGGCTTCCTCAGGTAATAATGGAAAGAATGAGGGACTTAAAAAAAAGACATGTAGAAGACAGTGGCAAACATAAGTTCCTCCTTTCTGGTAATTATTCTAAATATATAAATGGATTAAACTCGTGAATCAAAAGACGGATATTGGTGGAATGGTTTTAATTGTGTTTCTTAAAGATTTTATTTATTTTTAGAGAGGAAGAGCTAGGGAATAAAAGGGAGAGAAATTGGTTGCCTCTCGCATGTCGCCAACCAGGAACCTGGTTCACAGGCCAGGCATGTTCCCTGACTAGAAATTGAACTGGTAACCTTCCTGTTTGCAGGATGATGCCCAACCCACTGAGCCATACCAGTCAGGACCAGAATGGATTTTTAAAAACAAGCCAAAAAACCATGATCCACTATATGCCATACATAAGACTCACATTAGAACCAAAAACAAATACATTTTTGAAAGTGAAAGAGTGGAAAGTTTTTTCATGCAAATAGTAACCAAAAGAGAGCTATGGTGTCCATACTAACATTAGACAAAAACAGGCTTTAAATCCAAAAAGATTACAAGTGAACCAGAAGGTCATTATATATTAATAAAATGTTCAACATAGCAAGAAGATAGGTTATAAACATTTACACATCTAATAACATACCAATTAAAATATTTGAAGCAAAAATGAACAGAATTGAAGAGTGGAATAGACAGTTCTACATTACCAGTAGGTGGCTTCAATATCCCATCTTCAATAATGGACAGCTCAACCACACAATAGAAAAAGAAATGGAGGACTTAACTCAATAAACCAACAACATTTAACGGACAATAACACTATCCCAGAACTGCAGAACACACATTCTTCTCAGGTGCACATGGGACATTCTCCAGGACAGACCATATATTAGGCTACAGAAGTATTAATAGAATTAAAAAGATGTCATACTAAGTAACTTCTTTTTTCTTTTTTTAATTTTATTTTAATCATTGTTCAAGTACAGATTTCTCCCCTTTACTCCCAATCCAGCCCACCCACCCCTCCCTCCCAACTTCCCTCCCATTACCACCCTCCCCCTAGTTTTTGTTCATGTGTCTCGACAACAACAAGATGAAGTTAGATGATAAGAAAGGGAAAACTGGAAAATTCATAAATATGTGGAAATTAAATTGCACCCTTTTTAAAAAAGATTTTATTTATTTCTAGAGAGAGGGGAAGGGAGGGAGAAAGAGGGAGAGAAACATCAATGTGTGGTTGCCTCCTGTGTGACCCTACCTGGTGATCTGGCCTGCAACCCAGGCATATGCCCTGGCCAGGAACCAAGCCAGTCACTGACAGACCTAGGCAGGCCTAGGAGAAATGGAAAATCACCAGGTGGGAAACAGCACCAGTGGGAAACTGCCTGGCTGGGAGACAGCCTGCTGACCCCACCCAGGACAAACAGATGCTCAGCTTAGATTGAGGTTGGCCTATCCTGTCTGGCATAACAGGATGCAGCTTTAACCCAAGGCTGACAAGATGTATCAGGAATAACAGTCAGCAGAAACAGCAACCAGCAACCAGCTCTAGCCGATCAGATTCTGACACCCCAACCAGTTACCCTTCGTTGGTTTTTGCACTTAAAAACCCTGCCCTAAGAACAACTGAGTGAGTCTTAACCTCCCTTGGTTGGCTCCCCAACCTCCCTTGGTTGGTTCCACTTTCCCCTCATTTTCCCTGCTAATAAACCCTGCTCGTTAGCTCACTGTGTCTGTCTGTCTAGTTTCTTCAATGACTCCGACCTAACAGTGACCTTTTGGCTTGCAGGATGGCACTCAATCCACTAAGCCACACCAGTCAGGGCTAAACTGCACACTTAAAACAACTGCTATGGTCTGAATATTGTGTGCTTCCCAAGTTCTTATGATGAAATTGTACTGCTTGAGGTGAGGGCATCAGGAGTTGGGGCTTTTGAGAGGTGCTCGGGTAATGAGGGCAGAGACCTAATGAATGGGACTAGCTTTCTTATAAAAGAGACCACAGACCTCTAGCGCCCTGATGCCGTGTGAGGGTAAAATGAGGAGTTTGTAATGTGGAAGAAAGCCCAACGATGCTGACACCCTGATCTCAGACTGCCAGCTTTAAGAGCTGTGAATAATAAATTCCTGTTGCTTATAAGGTACCCAACGTTTGGTATTTTGTTATAGGAAACTGAATGGACTAATACAACAACCAATGGGTCAAAGAAAAAATCACAAATGAAATCAGGAAATACTTAAAGACTAATGAAAAGGAAAACACAACATACCAAACTTTATGGTATACAGCAAAAGCACTACTAGGAGTGAAACTTATAGCAGTAATTGCCTACATAAAATGATCAGAAATCAATAGCATAACTTCACACCTTCAGGAATTACAAAAGAACAAACTAAGAGCTATAGATGGAAGGAAATAAAAAGAGTGGAGCTATTCAAATAGAAAACAGAAAAAAAAAGGAAATAAAATCAAAAGCCAAATCATTGAAAAGATTGAAAAAAAATGACAAAACTTGATATTTTAGAGGATACAAAGATGGTGGTGTTACAGAACAGGGCCAAGGAGGTGTATAATATACTATTTCCAAAAGGACCCCCCAGGTTCACTATGCCTGCCTCCAGAGAAAAGACGTCTCTTAATTCCAGAGATTTGTGAAAATGAAAGGAAATGTTTATTTAAAGCTATACAGACTTAAAGTAGTGACCCAATGTCTTCATTAAAATATTAAAGTCCTTTAGGATACCCACAGACACACACAGTCCTTCCTTCTCCCTCTGCCCTAATATGGGGTACCGTATCTCAGGAAAAGTAGTAGAAGTCCGTGATTCAGGCTCCTGGCACCATCAGCTGTGTTGCCACCAGGATCTCCAGTTAATCCAAAGTCATGTGGCACCTTCTCATGGCCCACCAGTAAGAGTTCTTTCACCCCTTTTCTTCCAGGCAAAGTCTCTCCTGCTTCCTAAGCCACATGGCCAAAGGGAGCACCCCAAAGGCACATGGTCCTCACTCTGGCAAAACCACATGATTCTCTCTTGCATGGCTGCTGAGTCTGGGTTTAAATCCCTGCGCCAACCTTCTTCTACACCTCCATTTCTGACTCCTCCTGCAATCAGTTACACCTGCCAGAATTCCTGTATTATTCCAAGTTTACTGGGCTGCCATTGTGAGTCTGGGCAGGTGTGGCCCTATGTCATGGAGCCAATCTTCTCCAAGCTCTCATGCAGGCACTGTAACCAGGGGGAGCTGTCCCCCAGTTACATCTTCAGTGAAAGTCACTTCCATCCCCCTGGCTCAAGACATGGCCACAGCTATTTAACATATCTATGAAACCAGTTAAAGGTTATAGATATATTAAATGACCATGCCAGTGGTTAGCACAGCTCTGCATGTTCCTGCTCCATGTGTCCCTTTCCCCAACTCACACCTGTAGTGGGGAGGGCTGAGGACATCCTAGGTATCTTTCTAATATTTCCTGGACACCTTGAGTTCTGGACCCCATTCCAAATCCCTATTTGGGGCCCCCTCTTGGCTGTACCCTGTTACAGTGGAGAGATAGGTGGGAACAGAGCTTACTTCCCCCTGTGCACAGCTGGAACACCTAGCTGATCTTCTGAGGAATAGACTGAACAGCTAACGGAATCCCAGCATATATGAAGGTTAGAGGCCAAAATTATAGAGGACATTGAAAAACAGATGGTAAGGAGATTGCATTGGGACAGTAAGATCCCTGGGACCAGCGCAGGGACCAGGGCTGCTGCAGCCCCAGGCCTGGTACCTGCTGCAGGATCCTTGGATGAGAGCCAGATCAACAGCTCCCTCCCCTGCCAAACAGGGAGGATAGAGCTGCGCAAAGATGGACCTGGATGCTTGAAGTCACTGTGGGGAATAGAGACGAAATGGGAGACACACAGGGGTGGTGTTCACCTGCTGAGACTGTGGATGCCGGCTGGGTCATTACCAGAGAAATTGGGGAGCCGCGTGACACCTGGAGAAGGGAGAAGAATTAGGCTGTGACTGACCCTGACCCAGATAGTCTCAGGTCTGGTTAAAAAGTTGGGCTATGGGAGAGACCGGGCACTTGTAAGGAGTGGCAGGCTTAAACAGGAGGATTTTGTTCAAAAAAAGGCTCTCAGTGACTGTTTAGGGAACTCTCCCACAGCAGCTGCCACCGCTGCCCCAGAATCCACAACCAGAGCCTCACCCCTGCACCTGTGCAGCTGGGCTGGCTCACTAAGAGGAAGGAGGAGGCGCCTCCCCCCACCCCCCACAGAGAAGAGTAGCAGGGCTCAGGGAGTTAGCAGTCCCCAGAAAGACTTAATTCAGTGGGGGAGCTGAGCTACCCTAAAGAGGCTTGAGAGTGCCTAGTACCTAGGACAGCGAAGTGTGAGAAGGTGGTGTGTGAGCTTCCCCTAATTTGTGTACCTCAAGGATGGCACAATGGGTGGATTGAGGGTGCCAGCCTGGTGCAGATGGGTAGTGGGGACCTAGCCACACATGGAGGACATTGGCTGGCGGCTGGGCAACTGTGAACATTGCATCCCAGACCTGGCTGCCATCCTTGCAAAACCATAGGGAGAAAAGTGAAACCCAACCCATCTCAGCCTGCTGCAGCCAGGAAGACCAACAGAAATTGCTTGGCCAGTTTAAAGTCAGCAGGAGGCTTTCCTTTCATTATTATTTTTTCTTTCCCAAGTAAGAAAATAAGATCTGGAGCTGTGAAAGGACCAGAGTCAGACCCAAAGAGGCATCACAAAGCTAATCCCAACAACTGAGAAACTGAGTCAAATTTCACTTTGCTATTCCAGAGAACTTGCATGTTATTGTTTATTTGTATTATTATTATTTTTTCATTATTTCTACTTCTTTCATTTTATTACTATTTTTTATTTCCCTTCTTTCTGTTTAGTTTTCTTTGTTTAATTGCATTGCTTGACTGGTTTTCCTCATTCTCTCTTTCATATTGAATTTAATTTTCTTTCTTTCACTTCACTTGTGTTCTAATAGCACACTACTCTAGGTCATGTACTTCCTATTCTTGTTATTCAGATCATATAGATTCTGTCATATGATTGTTCCAGTATTATTGTAAATAATTGTTGTTCCATACAATTGTAAGTACTACACAGCACCCCTCCTGGACCTTAGCCCATTTCACTATCTTCCAGAACTTTATTACTGTTGGGGTTAACTCTATTCTCTTGTACACTACATCTATTTTCTATCCTTTACTCTCACTATATCTCATAATCTGGCCTCCCACAAGCTCAGTTTTCTGGATTCAACTCGCAATCATTCACCCCTCTATCAAGAGTCTTATCTTTTTTCTTCCCTTTCTAAAAAGTGACTACTTGGGTGAAATATCACAGTTAACACTATACTTATCCAAAGGATCCCCTATTTCCACTCTATGGGTTGGTACTTTAAATCCCACAGAATACACTGCTTTGGGCTTAATCCATTTTGACTTCTGCCTCCAATTGATCACATAAAAGAGTAAATGGGAGCTGTGAACACCAGTATATCTGCTGGAGGAGAGAACCCACCAACAAGGAACCAACAACAGATAATAATGGAAGATGGTGAAGGAGTGAGTGGAAGCCACACTAACCTCAACCCAGGACCAATCTGGAATTACAACTAAATGGTAGAGAAACTACCCAGAATAAACAACTGAACAATAGTGAGAGAGAAGCCTCATGAGCTCAGACAGACAAAAGAACCAGCTGTGACACAACCTGTCCCCACCTGCACAACAGCATACAGGACATGGTGAGTGGTGTGACCCTCAGTTAACCAGCTGGAAGGAAGGACCCACAAAAGAAAGAACCAATGACAATCAAAACCCAAATATATCCAGAGAGCCAACATAAATGACAGCTCAAGAGCAGCAAGTTCAGGAGATCAAGGAGACTGCACCACTGAATCTCGTGGGTCTGCTACCATAGAAGTTCACACCACAAGCCCTGGGAGTCAGAACAGATCAGTTTAAGAAGCAGAGACTAACAAAAAGAGTCTCACAACAATGGAAAGATAAAGAAACAATCCCCAGATGAAAGGAAAGGAGGAAGCCTTAGAAAGAATGCTAATTGAAATAGAGGCAAGTCAACTATCAGATATTGAGTTCAAAGCAATAGTTATAAGGAAGCTCAATAAGCTCACAGAGAATTACCAAAAACTACAGGGAAACTATGATGAATTCACTGTAAACTATATCAAAATCAAAAAGGAAATAGAAACTATCAATAAGAGCCAAGAGGAAATGAAGAATGCAATTTCTTAATTAAAGAAGACAGTAGGAGGAATAAAAAACAAGTTAGATGAAGCAGAGGATCAAATCAGTGAGCTGCAGGACAAGAAGAAAAAAACACCCAGAATGAACGAGACAAGGAAAAGAGGCTCAGAAAGAATGAAGAGGTGTTAAGGGAAGTGCAGGACAACATGAAACATATTAATATCAGTATATCCCTATTAAGGGATACCAGAGGAGAAGAAGAAGAGTAAGGGATAGAAAAGCTTTTTGAAAACTTCCCTAATTTGATGAGAGAAAAAGTCACACAAATCCAGGAAACACAGAGGGCCCCAATCAAAAAGAACCCAAAGAGGCCCACTCTAAGACACGTCATAATTAAATGACAAAATTTCAAGACAAAGACAGAACCTTAAGGGTAGCATGGGAGAAACAGGAAGTAACATACAATGGCGCCTCAGTAAGGCTAGCAGTTGACTTCTCGACAAAAATGCTACAAGCCAGAAGGGAATAGCAAGGAATATTCCAAGTAATGAAAACCAAAGGCCTGCAACCAAGACTACTCTATCCAACAAGGCTCTCAGTTAAAGTAGAAGACCAAATAGGGAGCTTCCCAGACAAAAGAAGCCTCAAAGAGTACAAGTCCACCAAACCAGAAATGCAAGAGATGCTAATAGGACTGCTTTAAGAAGAGAAAGAAAAAGAGTGAGAGAGAGGAACACAGGTATGAAGGAAGTAAAATGGCAATAAATAAGTACCTATCAATAAGAACCTTAAATGTAAATGGATTAACTGCTCCAATGAAAAGACATAGAATAGCTGAATAGATAAGAAATCATGGACTTCCGGCCAAGATGCAGACATAGGTAGACACATTGTGCCTCGTCACATAACCAAAACAAGGACGACAACAAATTTAAAAACAAAAAACTAGAGCTGACAGAAAATCAAACCATATGGAAGTCCGATAACCAAGGAATTAAAGAAGAAATATTCATCCAGACCAGTAGGAAGGGTGGAGATGGGCAGCCAGGTAGAGAGGATTCGCTGCAAGGCAGTGGCTGGCAGACCCCGGCAGGCAAGGTGGCAGCTGGCAAACTGAGTGAGGTGGTAGCTTGCGGACTAGGTGGTCCCACATTCACATGCAGATAAACCAGGAGGAACAAATGGGGGGTAAGACGGACTATGCAACCCAGGGTTCAGGCATGAGGAAATAAAGTCTCAAAGCCTATGACTGAAAACACCTGTGGGGGTTCAGGTGGCAGTAGGAGAAACTCCCAGCCTCACAGGAGACTTTGTTGGAGAGACCCACAAGGTTCTAGAATGTACACAAACCCATCCACCTGGGAATCAGCACCAGAAGGGCCCAGTTTGATTGTGGGTAGCTGGGGAAGTGACTGAAAATTGGCAGAGAGCAGAGCAAGTACCACTGTTCCCTCTCGGACCCCTGTCCCACATACAGCATCATAACACAGCGACGTGGGTTGCCCTGCCCTGGTGAACACCTAAGGCTCTGTCCTGTACTACATAACAGGTGCACTGAGTAAAAAAAAAAAAAAAAATGGCCCAAATGAAAGAACAGTTCAAAGCTCCAGAGAAAATACAACTAAGTGACAAAGAGATAGCCAACCTATCAGATACACAGTTCCACACACTGGTTATCAAGATGCTCCAGGAACCCACTGGGTACTTCAATAGCATAAAAAAGACCCAGGCAGCAATGAAGGTTGCATTATATAAAGTAAAGAGAAATCTGCAGGGAAACAACAGTGAAGGGAAGGAAACCGGAACTCAAATCAATGATTTGGAGCAGAAAGAAGAAACATTCAATCAGAACAGAATGAAGAAACAGGAATTCAAAAAAATAAGGAGAGGCTTAGGAACCTCCAGGACATCATTAAATGTTCCAACATCCAAATTATAGGGGTGCCAGAAGGAGAAGAGGAAGATCAAGACATTGAAAACTTATTTGAACAGATAATGAAGGAGAAATTCCCCAATCTGGCAAAGGAAATAGACTTTCAGGAACTCCAGGAAGCTCAGAGAGTCCTAAAGATGTTGGACCCAAAGAAGCACACACCGAGGCACATTATAATTACATTACTCAAGATTAAAGGTAAAGAGAGAATCTTAAAAGCATCAAGAGAAAGGGAGAGAGTTACTTTCAAAGTAGTTCCCATTAGACTATCAGCTGGTTTCTCAAAAAGAAACCTTGGAGGTGAGAAAGGGCCGCAAATAAGTGTTTGAAGTCATGAAAGGCAAGGACCTACATCCAAGATTACTCTATCCAGAAAAGCTATCATTTAGAATGGAAGAGCAAATAAAGTGCTTCCCAGATAAGGTCACCTTAAAGGACTTCATCATCACCAAGCCCTTATTATATGAAATGTTAAAGGAACATATCTAAGAAAAAGAAGATAAAAAAATATGAACACTAAAATGACAACAAACTCACAGGTATTAACAACCGAACCTAAAACAAAATACTAAGCAAACAAGTAGAACAGGAACAGAATCGCAGAAATGGAGATCACAAGGAGGGTTATCAATGGGGGAGTGGGACGGGAAGAGAGGGGGAAAAGGTACAGGGAATAAGTAGCATAAATGGTAGGTAGAAAATAGACAAGGAGAGGTTGAGAATAGCACTGGAAATGTAGAATCCAAAGAACTTACATGTATGACCCGTGGACATGAACTAAAGGGGAGGGGGAATGCCAGTGGGAGGGAGTGTGCAGGGTGGAGGGGAATAAAGGGGGAGAGATGGAACAACTGTGGTATCATAATCAATAAAATATATTTAAAAAAGAAAAAGAAATCATGATCCACACATATGCTGCCTACAAGAGACCCACCTGAGAACAGAGGACCTACACAAACTGAAAGTGAAGGGTTGGAAAAAAAAATATTCCAAGCAAATGGACAGGGGAAAAAACATGGAGGGTAGCAATACTCATTTCTGACAAAATAGACTTCAAAATAAAAGCCATAAAAAGAGACCCAGAAGGTCACTTCATAATACTCAAGAAAAAATCCATCTAGAAAACATAAACATTATAAATATATATATATATATACACCTAATATAGGAGCACCCAAATATATAAAGAAAATCTTAGAGGACTTCAAGAAAAATATTTACAGCAACATAATTATACTAGGGGATTTTAACACCCTACTGTAAAAAAATGGATACATCTTCCAAACAAAATATCAAGAAATATATTGTGGCACTGAACAATGTCCTAGATTAAATGGACTTAACTCATGTATATAGAACCTTTTATTCCAAAGAAGCAAAATACACATTCTTTTCAAAAGCACATGGGACATTTTCAAAGATAGACCACATGATAGGACACAAAACAAGCCTCAACAAAGTCAAGACAACTGAAATAATATCAAGTATTTTCTCTGACCACAAGGGACTGAAAGTAGAAACCAACCACAAGGAAAAAACTAAAAAACACTCAAATTCATGGAGATTGAATAGCATGCTATGGAACAATGAATGAGTTAGGAATGAGATCAAGGAAGAAATCAAAAAGTTTCTGGAAACAAATGAAATTGAATTTACAGTAATCTAAAACTTACGGGACTCAGAGAAGGCAGTTCTGGGAAGGAAGTGTATAGCAATACAACCCTATCTACAAAAGACAGAAACATTTCAAATAAACAACCAAATCCCACACCTACTGGAAGTGGAGGAAACAACCACAAAGACAGCCCAGAGCAAGTAGAAGAAAGGAAATGCCCAAGATCAAAGCAGAATTAAATGACATGGAGACTAAAAGAACAATTCTAAGGATCAATCAATCAAGGAGCTGGCTCTTTGAAAAGGTAAACAAATTGAAAAAACCTTTATCGACTCATCAAGATAAAAAGAGAGAGGACCCAAATAAACATAATCAGAAATGAAAAGGAGACATTACAACTGATACCACAGAAATACAAAGGAGTGTAAGAAATTACTATGAAGAACTATATGTCAAAAAATTTGAAAACCTAGGTGAAATGGACAAATTTCTAGAAAAATATAATGTTCCAAAACTGAATGAAGAAGGAGCAGAAAGCCTGAACAGACCAATAACAACTGATGAAATTGAAACAGTAATCAAAAAACTTCCGACACACAAAAGCCCTGAACCAGATGATTTCACAGGAGAATTTTACAAAACATTTAAGGGAGAGCTAACCCCCATCTTCCAAAGATTATTCCAAAAACATCAAGAACATGGAAGACTCCTAAACTCTTTTTATGAAGCCAGCATCATCCTAATCCCCAAACCAGATAAAGACATGACAAAGAAAGAAAACTTTAGGTCAATATCGCTGATGAACATAGATGCTAAAATCCCCAACAAAACGTTGGCAAGCCACATCCAGTAATACGTTAAATCCCACGATCAAGTGGGATTCATCCCAGGGATGCAAGGATGGTACAATATTCACAAATCAATAAACATAACACATGACATAAAAAAGACAAAAATCACATGATCATATCAATAGATATGAAAAAAGCATTTGATAAGGTACAGCACCCATTTATGATAAAAAAACACTTAGCAAAGTGGAAATAGAGGGAGCATTCCTCAACATAGTAAAGGCCATATATGAAAGAACTACAGCCAATATCATATTCAAGGGCAAAAACTTAGAGCTTTCCCACTAAGATCAGGAACAAGAAAAGGATGTCTACTTTTACCACTCCTATTCAACATAGTACTGGAAGTCCTAGCCACAGCAATCAGATAAGAAAAAGAAATAAAAGACATCCAAATTGGAAAGGAGGAAACAAAACTGTCACTGTTTGCAGATGACATGATAGTGTACATAGAAAATCCTATAGACTCCACAAAAAAACTATTCGACCTAATAAATGAATTTGGCAAAACAGCCGGATACAAAGTCAATTCTGAGAAATCAAAGGCATTTTTGTACACCAACAATAAAGTATCAGAAACAGAAATCAGGAAAAAAATCCCATTTGATATGGCAACAAGAAAAGTAAAGTACCTAGGAATAAATCTAACCAAGGAGGTAAAAGACCTGAACTCAGAAAACTATACAACTCTGAAGAAAGAAATTAAGGAAGACAAAAACAAATGGGAGCATGAGCCATGCCCATGGATTAGATGAATTAACATCATCAAAATGGCCATACTACCCAAAGTGATTTATGGATTCAGTGCAATCCCTATTAAAGTACCAATGACATATTTCACAGATATAGAACAAACATTTCAGAAATTTATATGAACCACAAATGATCACAAACAGCTGCAGCAATTTTGAGAAAAAACAAAGCAGGAGGGATCACAATACCTGATATCAAACTGTATTAAAAGGTCACTGTAATCAAAACAGCCTAGTACTGGCATAAACACAGATACATAGACCAATGGAACAGAACAGAGAGCCCAGAAATAAACCCAAGACTCTACGGTCAATTAATATTTGACAAAGGGGGCAGAAGCATTAAATGGAGTAAAAATAGCCTCTTCAACAAATGGCATTGGGAGATCTGGACAGCTACATGCAAAAAATGAAACTTAACCACCAACTTAAAATCATACACAAAAATATGCTCAAGATGGATAAAAGCCTCAAATATAAGCCATGATACCATAAAAGTCGTAGAAGAGAACACAGGCAGAATAATCTAATTTCAGATATTCCACACAGCAATATTTTCACTGATAAAGGAAAGAATAAACAAATGGGACTTCATCAAAATAAAATGCTTCTGCACAGCTAAAGAAAACTTTAGCAAAATGAAAAGGGAACCAACTATATGGAAAAATATATTTGCCAATGATACCTCAGATAAGAGTTTGATCTTTAAAGCATATAAAGAACTCACACAACTCCACACCAGGAAGACAACCCAATTAAAAAATGGGCCCAACGACCTGAACAGACACTTCTCCAAGGACATACAGAGGGCCCAGAGACACATGAAAGGATGCTCAGCATCACTAGCCATCAGGAGATGCAAATTAAAACTACAATGAGATACCACTTCATACTAGTGAGAATGGCCATAATAATCAAATCAACAAACAATAAGTGCTAGAGAGGTTGTCAGAAAATGCAATCCTAGTACATTGTTGGTGGGAATGTAGACTGACGCAACCACTCTGGAAGGCAGTATGGAATTTCCTCAAAAAACTAAAAATGCAATTGCTTTTGACCCAGCAATTCCACTGCTGGGATTAAACCCTAAGGATCCTGAAACACTAATTCAAAAGAGCCTATGCATCCCAATGTCCATAGAAGCACAGTTTACAAAACCAAGTGGTGGAAACAGCCTAAATGCCCATCAGTAAATGAGTGGGTCAAGAAACTGGTTCATTTACATAATGGAATATTACTCAGCAGAAAGAACTGCTACCCTTTGTGACAGTGTGGGTGGAACTAGAGAGTATTAGGCTAAGTGACATAAGCCAGTCAGTGAAAAACAAATACCATATGATCTCACCTATAAGGGGAACCTAATAAACAAAACAAACATGAGTGAAACAGAGCCAGAGAGACGGAAATAAAGAACAAACTGACAATTACCAGAGGGGTGGAGAAGAGGATAATGAGGGAAAGAAGGGGAAGGGTTAAGTCAAGGAACATGTACAAAGGACCCATGGACAAGGATAATGGGATGGAGATTAATTTTGGGAGCAGGGGTTGGACAGGGCAAGGGAGAGCAACTGTGTGTGGGGGGGGGCGGGGGGCGGGAAGGGGGGCAACTGTAACTAAACAATAAAAAATGGAAAAAGCACTTGAATAGACATTTATCTACATAACACATACAAATGACCAATAAGTACATAAAACAACAGTCGCTATCATGAATCATTAGGGAACTTCAAATTAAAACAATGAGATACCACTTCACACTCATTAGGATAAAAACCATCCCCCCCCCCCGCAAAAAAAACAACAACACAAAAAACAAGTGTTGGCGAAGATGTGAAAAATTTGACTCTTGGATACTGTTTGTGGGACTAAAATAGTACAGCCACTATAAAAAACAGTATGGAGGTTCCTCAAAAATTAAAAGTATAACTACAATATGATCCAGTAATTCCACTTTCGTGTATATACCCCAAAGAATAGAAAGCCAGGTCTCAAAGAGATATTTGTATCTCTTTTAGCAGTATTATTCACAATAGTTAAAAGGTAGAAATATACCAAATATCCAATGACAGATGAATGAATAAGCAAAATATGGCACATATATATACACACATACAAACACACACACACAAATGGCATATTTTTCAGCCTTAAAATTTTGATGAATGCTATAACATGAATGAATCTTGAGGTCACTATGTTAAGTGAAATAAACCAGCCACAAAAAGTCCAATACTATATGATTTCATATATGAGGTTCCTAGAGCAAATTAACAGAAATTGAAAGTAGGATGGTGGTTTTCAGGGGCTTGGAAAAGGGGGGAATTAGGAGTTATTTAATGGTGTACAGTTTCAGTTTTACAAGATGAAAAGAGATGAATGGAGATGATTGAACAATATACTTGTATACTTAATACCACTGAACTGCACACATAGAGGGTTAACGTAGTAAACTCGATATTATGTGGATTTTACTAGAATTTTAATTTACAAAATAAACCAAACTGTGGTGGATTCATTCAACCTAGCACTATTCAACAGTAAAAGGAATGAACTTTTCATACACACAGCATGGTATTCCCAAGATAATTATCTTGTAAGAAAGAATATAGACCAAAAATAGAGTATAAGTACTTTATAATTCCAATTATAGAAAACCTATAGAACACAAACAAATCTATGTGGGGAAAAAAAAGGTAAAGTAATAGATTCCTTGGGATGCGGCTAATGGTTTCCTGGGAAAGTCAAAGAGAAATAATAAAGGGGCATAAGGTAGCTTTGTGGGTAATGGATAGGCTTATTATCATGACTATAGTGTTGGTTCCTTGAGTATATACACTCTTAAAAACTTATGAAATTATACATACTAAATATGTACAGTCACTTATTGTCTGACAACTTTATCTCAACAAAGCATTAAAAGGAGTTGTTGCACATAAGAATCCAATCTCCACTCATTTTAGCAAACTGGAAGATTTGGTAACCCCACATTAACTCTACTTCCTCATTGCCTTGGCAGCAAAAGTGGCTGGCTATGTCACAAATGTTACATCCCTGGAGTACAGAATCTACCTCCTCCCAGGTCCTATTTTTCTGCCAGTCCAACAATGACTTTGAGATAACACAGTGAGCTTACAGTAATCTACAAAGCTTTTTAGATTTGCTCTGCCAGTAACCTTAGTCATATAAGTCTGGTGGTCTTGAAAATTTCTGCAAAGCCTGAATCCTGCGCAGTCACATTCAAGAGAACATATGTAGATGCTCTTAAAACAGGTACATTCCAGCCCCAGTTGGTGTGGGTAAGTGGATTGAGTGACAGCCTACGAACCACAAGGTTCAATCCCCAGTCAGGGCACATGTCTGGGTTCCAGGCTAGGTCTCCAGTAAGGGGTGCATGAGGGGCAATGACACATTGATGTTTTTCTCCATTTCTCCCTCCCTTCCCCTTTCTAAAAATAAATAAAATCTTTATTAAAAAATACATTACCTCTAGTTTGCTGCAGTCTGACTTACTCCACTATAACCTCCAGTGTTCCTGTACAAATTGTGGTCCCAGTGGACCCAGTAAGTTTTACAAAGACTTATAATCAAATACCATGTTAGATTTCAAGGTATATGGCTCCTTGGCAGGTGCCAGGTAAATAGTGTCTGTTCAACAGTGCTAGGGAATATGAGGCATCCCCTGGAAACAATGGGGCCTAATTCATGCTACTCTCAGATGCACTGGAGTTTGTCACAAATGCTCCTTCCTCGAGGTGATCTCTGGTCCACAAAAATCCATGTCATTCAGACCACGTTAGGCCTCCAAAAGCCCTACAATTTTCCCTAGGAGGTCTTGAACACCAATAAAAATAAGGCCATATCTGGACTAAGGGCTGTTCTTGCCATCCTGCTGTTCCATCTGAGACAATAAATTTGGGGACCCCTTTAATTTGGTAGACCTTAATTCTGTTCTCAACCCATTCCACACAGTAATCAGAACATCAGAACACAGAAGACTGAAGGTAGCTTTGTCAGTAAGACCCTTATTATCACCCAAACCAGAGAAACATAAAGTAGGTAGTTGTTGGGATGGGCAATGTGGAGGCTAGATAAATTCATCATGAACATCATGAGATCAACAATGTCCTTGAAGAAATTAAACCTTCTCAGCAAGCTGCCAGCAGAACCCAGCTCAGGTCTTCATGGCCAAAAATGGGTCAGGGGCACAGCTACACAAGTCACAATGGAAGGACTGAGGTACTCTTATGACCATAGGCTTACTCACAATTCTCTTAGAAAGAGAACAGAAGTCTGCATTCCCTGAGAACAGGGAGTAGTTGGCACACACTTTGAAGACATGCCAGTGGGTAGGCTCAGATGGCTTCTGCCAAAAACACTGGCAAAGTCCAAGGTCAGAACAATGTAGCTCCAGAAAGCTCCCAACATATCTAGCATTCATAGGGAATCTCCCTAGAGTGAATATTTGGATGAACAAGGTCCAGTTTTGGACTGACGGCTCCCTCATAGAGACTACTCTGAGCTTTTCTCTAGCATGCATTGTGCTGAAGGAGAAAGCACCTTCTCTGTACTCCTTTCTCTAGTGTGAATTTTCTGATGCCGAATGAGGGTACGCCTTTGGCTAAAGGCTTTTTCACATTCACTGCACTTATATGGCCTATCTGGTTTGTGAACTTTCTGGTGCTGCCTCAGATTAGATCTTTGTCTGAAGGTTTTCCCGCATTCAAGGCATCCATAAGGCCGCTCACCGGTGTGAAGTCTCCGATGGTTACCGAGGCTAGAGCTTTGGTTAAAAAATTTCCCACATTCTGGGCACTGATAAGGCCGTTCACCAGTATGAAGTCTCCGATGGCTATTAAGACTGGAGCTTTGGCTAAATGATTTCCCACATTCAGGGCACTGGTAAGGCCGCTCACCAGTGTGGACCCTCTGATGTTTCATAAGGTCAGAGCTTCGACTGAAGGCTTTCCCACACTCACTGCACCCATAAGGCCGTTCACCAGTGTGAACTATTTGATGTTGAATGAGATTGGCAATGTGGCTAAACAATTTCCCACATTCATTGCATTTATATGGTCTTTCTCCAGTGTGAATCCTCCAATGTTTAATTAGGCTGGAGTTGCAGTTGAATGATTTCCCACATTCACTACATTCATGAGCACTTTTACCAGTATGAACCCTCTTATGATGAATTAGGTTGGAGCGTTGGCTAAAGAATTTCCCACATTCATTGCACGCATAAGGCTTTTCTCCAGTGTGAACCCTCTTATGTTGAATGAGATTGGAGCTTCTGCTAAAGAATTTCCCACATTCACTGCATACATGAGGGCTTTCACCAGTGTGAACTCTCTGATGTTTGACGAGACTAGAGTGTTGGCTGAAGAATTTCCCACATTCACAGCACTCATAAGGCTTTCCTCTATTGTGATCTCTCTGGTGCTGAAAGAGGCCAGTGGTGTGACTAAAGAATATCCCACATTTGCTGCACTCGTAAGGTCTTTCTGCAGTATGAGTTCTCTGGTGCTGAGCAAGTGTGGGTTTGTCACTGAAAGCATCCCTAAATTCACTGCACCTGTTATGGCTTTGGACAGCGTGAAAATCCTCCACACATTTGGTGCCCTGGTGTGGCTCCTCCACACTGTGAGTGACCTGATGCTGGAGAAAGCCAGATCTGGCTACAAAGTCCTTCCCACCCTCCCTGAATATGAAAGGTTTCTCAGATGTGTCATCTCTGCAGCTCTTCACAAGCAAGGCCCTACCCTCCTGCCTTCTGATACACTTGTCTATGTCCCACTGCATCTTTTGCTGGTGAAGGTTTGCAATGAACTCTAACTTTCTCCCATTTGCCTCGCACACATATGGTTTCTGCCTGAGATGTGTTGCCTGGTGTTCAGCCAGGTGCAAAATGTCTTTCAAGTGTAGGCCACACATGTCAGAGAGGTAGTCCTTCTGGATGGATAGAGCTGCCTTGGGATTCCTGTCCTGTGACACTCCTACAGAAACGCTATGCTCACAAGGTGACTTCTCACCCTCTGTTCCATGGTGAAAATCTGAAAGTAGAGAAAAGCTGGTGAAAATCATGTTAACTTTGACAGAAGGAAACAGCCCTGTCACAAGGGCATATTTAACTCAGGAATGAGTCCTCGGGATTGCTAGCAAGATGAGAGGCCTGAGGTCAGGGTAAGGAAAGGTCTGCTCTGTGGTATGGTGCCTGCAAATGCCATAAAACAGAGGAAACCCTACTAGGACTAAAAACACAAGGATGGGGTACAGCATTGGGCAGAAGGCATGGTCTCCAACTCAATTCTCTATAAAGACCTTTCAGCAAACTCTGGCTGCTGGGAACACATGAGCCCTGTGCAGAAGGGTATGTCTAGACTCAGGAAAATCTGATTGCAACTGGGTAGCTAGTGTTTGAGGACTGTTAAAAGGAATGTACACATTTCATGGGATATTAAGTGCAGGCCCATATTGGAGAGGGCCACAGAGGTAGCTGTGGAAAGAGTGAGACATGGAAGCCAGAAAGGGGGGGTACAGTCAGGGGTCCCAAGTTAAAGTAGAAATCACGAGTGGGCAATGTGTCAAGAAGGGGCAGGAAAGACTGAAGAGAGATATGGCCTTTGGCTTTGGTACCAAAACAATGATGAACATGAGAAAAGTTGAAGGTATGATTTGAAGACAGTAGTGACATCACACATTCCCCCATCTCCCACTCACCAGAGCCAGGCCCATTATATGCCCCTCTTGCCATGGCTGAAGACATGTCCACTCTATCAGGCACCCAGGGTTCTGCCCCCATCTCCAGCTGGGCAACTATGTGGGACCTGAAAGATGTAAGTCCTAAGGAAAAGACACGGCAGGTTAAGTGGCTAGCACTTGCCCAGTGAACTTCCCTACCAAAGACAAGAGGAAAGAAAACAAAACATTACCAAAAAAACCATACAAGGAAGGTACTGCAGGAATATCCAATGGCCACATCAAGCAGTAACCACATCAGTGTCTAGAGTTCCTGGTGGTCAGGCCTTAGGAAGTGTTAGCTAAAGGAAAGGAGCAGGACAGAACTGTCAGATGTGGGCAGTCACCCAAGCAGAGAGTGGCCAAGTCAGACAGGATTCACTGGGCTGACTGTTAAGACTCCTCGTTCCTGGCCCCTTCCCCACAAAGGTTCAGGGCAGCAGGTGTTAGGGCTCTTCAAGAATAGCATGGGACCCTACACACAGCTCACCCCTGAACCCTGTAACATACCAGGGAACTGAGGAAGGGAGCAGCACCATGGTTCAGCCATGAGAAGGAAAACACTACCTCTTGGGAAAAAGGGACAGGGAGAGATGAGCTCAGGACACCCAGGTGCAGAAGGCCTTACCCAGAGAGGCTATCAGTGCAAAGTTCTCCAGCATCACGTCGCAGTACAGGAGCCTCTGAGCCTCATCAAGAAGTCCCCACTCCTCCTGGGAAAAGTAGATGGTCACATCCTCAAAGGTCACAGAGTCCTGCCATAATAAAGACAGTTCATTCCATGATCAGCTTCTCTCCTCAGGACTTCTGGTCTGTCCCCTACTAGCCCTCCTTTCCAGCTCCCCAACTCAGAGGAGATCCCAGGCCCTGGTTCCATTGACACATACCTTTTTCTCAGGCCTCACCAAAGTGACAGGCAGATGGGCAGAGAGCAACTAAGCGCAGAGCCCAACCCCTTCTTCTGTGGCCCCCTCCCCTAGTGTCACCAATGTCATCCCTTCCAGATACAAACAAACGTGGGCTTAGTCTTCTCCCTTTACCCCCAGTACCAGCTCACATTTACTCCCTAACGCATACCACTTTTTCGACCACACCTTCTTCAAACCCTGCGCCTCACCAATGCACACCCATTATGAGGGTACCCTCTCCCCAACACGGCCCACATCACAGCCATCTCCATGAACTCTCACAGGTCACTCTGCACAACGCATTCAGAGTTCTTGGCAAATAGAGCCATGATCCCATCCTGCCCCAGTTCCTGGCTCCAATCTAAGCCACCCAGAACAACGCACAGATATGTGACCCCCATGGTCCTCTTCCTCTTCTCTGTTCCACAGTCTGTGCCTTCATCAGTCACACTCATTTCAAAGACAACCCCTCTGGTCCTCCTACCCCCACCTACCCTAGACCTAGTGGCTCTCCCAGCTCACCTCATTTCCCCTGAGATAATTTCCCAGCCTGACTGAAAATTCCAAGGCCTCTCCAAGGGTCACCAAAGGGCCTGATGAGAAGGCAGAGGTGGGAATAAGCACCAGCCCAGGCCGCAGTGTAATATTACTTCCATTATAACTAAGCCCCAGCACCTCTCATCTCTACACCTCCAGCGAAAATTGGCCACCTGTCAGACCCTTTCCTTACATAGCCCAACCACCACCACCACCACCACCACCACCACTATTCTTCCTTATCTGTCTTTATGTTCTCAAGCCCCACCTTCCACTGTCATTGCCACCAGGACCTGAAATGTCACTCTCCTATATCAGACACACAGCTACACCCTTATCTATACACCAGGTGCCACATTTTGGATGTTTCTAACTGTGGAAATAAACGAAGACCAACCAAATGAGAAAAGCAAAGGCTATTTATCCCAAGCTTGCTATAGCAAGGGAGATGACCACTGTCACTTATTTTCGGCAGACTTGAGGGCAGAGGAACGAGGAAGCTTTATATCAGACAAAAGGGACAAAGCTCTTCAGGTGGGTCCTGTTGGTATAGGGGAGCTGTGGGCAGGGTAACTAGAAGCAGGGCATCCTATGTGATTGGTTAGGGTGCATATTTGACTTTCTCTGGTAGGACCTGAGTTGGAAGAGGAAACAAAAATTATAGAAGCTGTCAGTTATTAATCAAGCTTTGGCCACTTGAGACCAGATGTTACAGAGGTTGCTGTTTAGCTTCTTGGATTATCACTAGAGATACTGCAATATGACTTCCTGCAAGTTTGACTTACAGCATGCTGGCTTCCTGGGCTGTTCATTGTAGATAATGGGGTTGGTTTCCTGGGCAAGTTGCTGCAGGCTGTGAGTCAAAGTTCTATTTTTATATATGGTCTGGCCACTGTCCCTTTGTATATTCAGTCTCTCATTATTTTAACCCCACTTCCCCAGAATACCACAGCTGTGTGTCTAGCTGCCCATTCTTCACCTCCACTCAGAACATCAGAACTCAACGTGCCTAAAACCTAACACTGAAAATTCCTTCTACGACCAACTACCCCATCTCAGTTGATGCTAATTCATCCTGCCAGCCGCTAAAACCAAAAACCCTGGAGTCCTCATCCCTTCTCACTCTTGACCTCTGTATCAAAAAATTTTGTCAGCCTGACTTAAAAGATCCAAAATCCAATCATTTCTGCCTCCGATCACCTGCACTACTGAGCTGGACACTGCAGCAGCCTCACCACACAGTTTTCCACTCTGCACCCACAGGCATAAGACCTGAGTCAGCACACCTTCCTCCTCTACTCTGAGCCTCCCGCGGTTCCCAACGCCCTCAGAACAGAAGCCCCGCTCAGCCCGCCACTCCAGAGATGACTTGGGCCCACCTGCTCTCCCAATCTCACGCCAAGCACTTCCTAGGTCCTTGGGCTTAGGACACCCTTTCCCACCTCATCCCACTACGCTTCAGAAATGGAACCCGCTCTACATAATCCCTGGTCTGGGCTCTGGACCCTGGACTGGTAGCGACTCCCCTCCACCGCCCCAGACTCCAAAACAGAGCAGTGAGGAAGACCACAGACCACGCCCACTTTTTATCTCCAGTCGCGTCTCCGCCGGTGGGCGGGGTCTGAGCGCCGAAGAGCCGCAGGAGCGTCCACTCACCTGCGCCGGGGCTCTCAGCCCTGCCGCCGCCGCCATAAAGGCGAGTGACTGTGGCGGGTGTCACGGGCTCAGCCTGGCGCACACCCTGCCTTCCCTTCGGCGAGCTGTGAACTAGCTGCGGGTCGCGCTCCTAGCTTCAGTCTCCCGGGGGTAGAAGGCTGCCGGGGCCGGAACGCCCCCTCTAAGGCCGCGGAGAGCTGGTGGAACGTTCAGACCCTGGCGGACGCCAGTCACGGCGGCGATCACGGCCCGCTGGGAGGCGCGGAGGAGGGTCCGGGCCTTCCAGGCCCCCTCTCCGTCGGAAAAGTGGCCTGGGAAGCGCCTACTGCCAGGGAGGGTACCTACAGACCTGTTGCGGAAGTGACTTGCTGGACTGAAACGCAGGAAGTTCCGGCCTCCCGCCGGCGCTGTAGGAGCGCCACTCTCCTAGGTTGTCATTGGCCCCGGGCCAGCAGGCCACGCCTCTTGGGCGACTGCTTTCCGTCTGCATCCGCCGGGCAGCGGGTGCAGCGGACGGTGGAAGTGGGTGGGAGACGGGAGGCGGGAGGCGTCTGAGGGAAGGAGACCGGACCTCGCTGCCTCTGCGTGACGGTCGAGCTGCGCCGGGAACATTTCCTGTTTAAGGGGCTGTCCTCAGATTTCTGTGACCGTTTAGGACCGAGCCCCAGCCGCCCTTGAGGCCTATAAATAAGACTGACTTGGGTGTGTGGGAAAGAAGTTTCTTGACACAGTTCGCTTGTATTTTTCTTCAAGGTGTGATTCATCTTCTATTTTCCCAGAAACCTGAGGTTTCCATATGGTGTGGAGTCTCCACTTGATTCCTAAAAGTTTACTAACTTTCTGTGTAATTCTGAAACAAAAACGTCCACTTTTTCACCCTGGTTGTGGCTGGAATAGGCCAAAGTGAGGAATTATTTCCTTCAGGACTTTCGCTACCTCAGAGGATTTCTCAGTTTCTAGTAGGACTGGCTTCTACCCATCCTGAAAAGTTATCAACAAAGAGTACAAATACTGTCATCTTCAGACCCCAGGCAACTGGGTAAAGTCTATTTGCCAGTCCTCAAATAGATACTGTTCTGGATATTGTATCCCTTCTTTCTTCTGGTGGGGATCTGCCTTGGGGTGGTTCTTCCCGGCACAACACAGCTGGCTGTTGGTTCTGCGTGGCTTTAGAAATCCCAGCACCTGTGAGCTATAGTTTAACAGAGCTGATTCACAGTAAGTGGCCTCATACAACTGCTTCATGCCTGGCTCTACTACATGTTCAGGAAGCAGTATGACTCCTTTCCTATTCTTTCTCCATCTACTGTCCAGGCCTTTTTCGTCAAAACCCCAGTTCTTAGCTTTCTCTTAAGTCTGCAGTCGAATGTTCAGGGTTGAATTGTGACAAGTCTAGGACAGTTACCAAAGGAATTACAAATGTTCCTCTAGCAGCCTCCTTTGCTGCTCAATTGGCCCGATTGTTTCTTCTGGCCACTTCAGTGTCCTCTGTCTGATGCCCAGGATAGTGCATAACTGCAACCTGTAAAGGTACCTGAACTACTTCTAATAATTTTTAAATTTCTGTTCCGTGCTCATCTCCTTTTTATTGGAGGTCAATAGTCCTCTTTTCTTCCAGATACAACCAGGTGCATGCAAAATTAGGGAAGCATACCCTGAATACACATTCACTTTCTTTTTGCGTGACAATTCCAGTGTCCTTGTCAATGCAATCAGTTCAGCTTTCAGAGCAGAGGCTCCCAGCGGTAAGGCCTTCACCTCTGCTGTTTCTTTAAGAGTCACAACTACATACCCAGTGTTTCTGTTTCCTTTATCCATGTAACTTTCCATCTGCATATCGAGTCCAGTCTGTCTCTCCTAAAGGATGGTCCTGTAAATCAATGCTGCTAGAATAAACTTTATCAACTATTTTAGCACAGTCATGTACTAGTGTGGTGGAGGCAGGCTCCAGGAGAAGGGAACAGGATTTAAATTATAGTTTTGAGGGAGATGTTGGGATTGTTGAGAAAAAATTGCTTGGTAGCTGCCTATTCTTCCAGCAATGGTCCACAAATTTCCTTTTTATCCAGCAGGCTCAACACTTGGTGGGGTGCATAAATGGTGATAGGCTGTCCCAGGGAAAGTTTTTCAGCTTCCTGTAAAAATTCACAGGTGGCTGCCACAACTCTCAAGCAGGCTGGCCACCTCTGGACAGTGTGATCTAGTTTCTTTGACAATTATGCAATGGATTGTGGAATGTCACTAACCATTCGGGTAAGGATTCTTAGAGTGTGCCCTGCCTTTCATGAATGTATAAACTCAGAAGGGTCCTCAAACGACTTTTGTTGTACCACCTATACCATCTACAGACTTTTCTGCTTAGGGACTCCTTTCTTCAGTCCCTCAAGGATGTACCTCTTATAATGCTCTAAGAGAGAAAGGTCATTTTCATTAGGGTGCCACTTAGGCTCAGTTAAAGATATTGCCTTAGTAGGACTGGGAGCTCCATCTGGATTTTCTTGGTGTGGTGTTCAGGTCTCTTCATTTGCCATATCCAATACCAGCCTCTACTCATCCACCATAAGTAAAATATTCAGTAAGGCTTGTATGTCTGCCCAGCTGGGATGGTGGGTGGCAAAAAAGGACATAAAATAAGTCAGTTATTTTAATAGGATCATCCCTATAAGAAAGATTTGTGTTTTTCCAGTTTAATAGGTCCCATGTAGAAAATGGAGTATGGCCCAATAATGTTCAGTGCACTGGCCCTCTGGCCCTCCTCCACTAGAAGTCTGCAGGGGATATTGCCCTGCCCCAGTAGGTGCTTGTCTTCCACTGAATTTGGTTCACTACAGGTTCAGGACAGAAAGACCAGTTATGGCTCACCTCCTTCAGCTTCCTCAGCTGGATAAGGAGGAGGATCTCTCAGGGCTGGAGGGGCTGTGGAAACCCTGACCATGCTTGCAGCAGCCATGATATCCTAACCTTTCTGGTCCCTCTCTTCTGAGCTTCTGCTATCTACCACGGGTAAGTTCCCTCTTCTCTGGGCCATCGATCTATTTCCTTTTAATCCTGCATATGCATCTTTATTATATAAAGTCATAAAAGCCTAAACATAATATATTTCACCCCATTTCCATGACATTTGACAAAACAACTCTAACTGCAGTGTAGTATAGTAATTTAAAGACCTAGTCAGTGGCCAGTCTTCTCCTGAGTCCAAAAAGCCAAGCAGTATTGCAAAGAAAAAGAGCCCCTTTTCTTTTTAGTCACAGGATCATAAGCATAAATCAACCAACCAGCAGAATTCCCTAAAAAGGGCTATTTCCTGTTCAGAGGCTCTTCCACCTGTTCTACCAGACAGAGCTCTGTGTTATCACACAAACCAGAAGGCACCTTAATTCATGAGAACTGTTTTGAAGCATACCCTGGGACTGCAATCCTGAACCAGAAAGTACAATTCAATCAAAAGTGAAGGTGATGGGGGGTGCTGAAAATCAGAGAAGGAAAGTCCTCAAATGAAGTCACTTGGCAGCTGCTAGGGAGTCTCCAAATTCATATCCTGGGGCCCCCAATCCAGGCAGCCAACAGGGTTTCCCACTAAATGCTCTGACTTACCTGAGTCCTAAATGTATCCCACCAGAGCTACCAGAAAATGAAAGTGGAAAAGTTAGCATTTGTGCTGCCTGTCATTATGAGAAATAATAAGTAGAGACAAGAACTGAATCTTTATTGATGCTTTATTCAGATGCTGGCAATCTGAAAAGACAGCAAGTTATGTACTCCATCTTAACATCTCATCTCAAGCCAACCTTTTTATAAGAGAAAAAAGGGTAAGAGTTTTAGAAAAAGGTTAATCAGATAAGAGTTGTTCCAGCAGCGATTTTCCTTAGTATTTCTTTATTACTGATCCACAGTTCTTTATCTGTGTCACAGATATTCCCTTGCTTGAACACACAGTGGCTCAGACACCATCTCCATCACTTGCAAACACCCTGTGGCACAAAGGTTGAGTTGCTTGTCAACCTTTTGGAGTAATGTAAACCATGTATTCCAGCTCTTAAAACAATAGATTTCCTCCTGCATTAATCATGTAAGCCTATCAACTATAACTAAAGCTAAAATCTTTAACTCTTGAGTTCCCCTATCATTTTTACATATCATTGAGTTAATCTGATGTTTTGTTAAAGAGTTTTATATCTATGCCCATGATAGGTCTGTAGTTGTCTTTTCTTGTAATGACTGCCTAGTTTTGATGTTAAGGTAATGCTAGCCTCATAAAATGAGTTAGTAGGCATTTTTGTTTTCCTCTATGTTCTGAAAGAAATTTTAGAGAATTAATAAAATTTTTTCCTTAAGTATTTGTTATAGTTTACCAGTAAACTCATCTGGACTTTTTTTCTTAGGTTTTAAAATGTCATTAATTGTTGATTCAATTTCTTTAATAGATTTACCATATCTTGCCATGTATAATGCACACTTTTTTTTTATTTTTTATTTTAATCATTGTTCAAGTACAGTTTTCTCCCCTTTACTCCCAATCCAGCCCACCCATTTCTCCCTCCCAACTTCCCTCCCATTACCACCCTCCCCCTAGTTTTTGTCCATGTGTCTTTTTTAACTTTGTTCCTGTAAACCCTTCCCCTTTTCCCCTGAAACTCCCTCTTCTCTCTCCTCTGGTCACTTTCTTCCTGTCCTCTATTTCAGTGTCTTTGACTATATTTTGCTTGTTTCTTTGTTTTGTTGTTTAGGTTCCTGTTAAAGGTGAGATCATATGGTATTTGTCTTTCACTGCCTGGCTTATTTCACTTAGCATAATGCTTTCCAGCTCCATCCATGCTGTTGCAAAGGGTAGGAGCTCCTTCTTTCTTTCTGCTGCATAGAATTCCATTGTGTAAATGCACCATAGTTTTTTGATCCATTCATTTACTGATGGGCATCTAGTTGCTTCCAGCACTTAGCTATTGTAAATTGTGCTGCTATGAACATTGGGGAATGCACACTTTTTTGAGTGTGCACAAATTTGCCCAAATTTTTGAGGGAAAAATAAGTATGTGCATTATTGGGTAGTACTAATTCTGTATCTATATAAATGTTAGTTCTTTTATTTATGCCTTTGTGTTAAAAGTAACCCTAGAAAGCAATAACGATATCTGTATGTCCAAAAATAAATGCTAAAATTCCTTTATAATACAAAAATGAGTATCTGAATATTAATTAATTAAAAATTAAGATGCAAGATTTTCTTCCTGAAAGTTTGGGCCAAAAATGTGAGTGTGCATCATACATGGTAAAATACGGTAGCTCTAAAAAGGTTATCTAATCTACAAGGTCCTTTGTGTTTTGAAAGATTATGTCTTTATGGAATTGGTCCATTTATCTAGGTTATAAAATTTGTTAGCATATAGTTGTTCATAATATTTCTTTATTATCCTTTAATGTCCATAGGATTGGTAGTAAATGATCTATCTTTCACTTCCAATATTAGTAATATGTGTCTTCCTTCTTTTTAAATTTGTTAGTATGATGGATTGAATAGTGTCTCCCTGCCTCCAAAATTCATATGTTGGATCTTTAACCACAAATGTGACTGTATTTGGAAGTGGGGCCTTTAGGGAGGTAACTAATGTTAATCGAGGTCATATGGGTGGGGCCCTGAAATAGTAGGATCTGTGTCCTTAATAAAAGAAGAGTCCCAGCTGGTGTGCTTCATTGGATTGAGTCCCAGCCTGTGAACCAAAGGTTTGGTGGTTCAATTCCCAGTTGGGGCACATGCCTGGGTTGCGGGCCAGGTCCCCAGTAGGACACACATGAGAGGCAACCACACATTGATATTTCTTTCCCACACTCTCTCCCTCCCCCTCTTTCTAAAAATAAATAAATAAATGAAACCTTTTTTAAAAAGAAGACATACCGGAGACAACTCTCCATGGGCATGCAGAAGAAAGACCATGTGAGGATACAGTAAGAAAGCAGCCATCTAAAAGCCAGCAAGAGAGGCCTCATCAGAAACCAACTCTGACAGCACTTTGATTTTGGACTTAGAGCCTCCAGAACTGTGAGAAAATAAATTTCTATTGTTTAGATCACCCAATCTGTTTATTTTGTTATGGCAGCCATAGCAGACTAATATAGTTTGCCTGGCTAGAATTTTATCAATTTTATTAATCTTTTCGAAGGGCCAGCTTTTAGTTTTGTTGATTTTGGCTAAAAATTTTCTGTTTTCAATTTCATTGATTTCTGCTCTAATTCTTATTGTTTTCTTCTGCTAACTTTGAGTTTAATTCATTCTTTTTTCTAGTTTCCTAAGATAGAGGCTATATTACTAACTTTTAAATGTTTTTCTAGAATATGTATTCAATGCTATAAATTTTCCTTCAAACATTGATTTTACTGTATCTGATAAATTTTGGTGAGTTGTATTTTTATTTTCATTTAGTTAGAATTATTTTTTAGTTTCTCTTGAGAATTTCTTTTTATACACAATTTTAATTTGATAATTATACTTCAATAAAGTAGGAAATTAAGGAAGAAGAAAGGTCACCTGTTAATTTAATAAATATCTATTAAATTTAAATATGCCGGGCATTAATATAAGATAGTGGTAAATAAGAAATAGTCTTTAGCTTCATGGGGCTTATAGTCTAGTGGAAAATACTTGTCATTTCATCAGAAAAAATCAAGCCCCAATTTCCCACATGGTGGACAGGGATTCTTGGCTTTATGCTGAAAAGGAAGAAGCTAGAACACACAGAAGTGAGTGGTAAAAAGACAGGACAGTGCACCACATACTGTCCATGAGCATGGAGTAATACCGTCTAACCCTTGTGTTGTCTGGCCCCAAGGTTGGCTGTTGGGATGAACGCAGAAGGCTCACACCCCTTCCTCAATTCCTTGGTCAATAAACAACATCCTTGCCATAACTTGACTTTCTGGACATGACAGAGACTTTTAGTTACCTTCCTAATACTTGTTTCCCCCTTTCTTTTTTAAAAAATAATTTCTTATTTTTCAATTACAGTTGATGTACAATATTATATCAGTTTCAAGTGTACAACCCAGTGATTAGGCATTTATACAACTTATGAAGTGATCATCCTGATAAATCTAGTGCCCATCTGACACCTTACATAATTATTACAGTATTATTTACTACCTTCCCTATACTGTACTTTACATCCCCATGACTACTCTTAACTATCAATGTGTACTCCTTAATCCTTTACCTTTTTTACCAGTTCCCTTAAAACCTCTCCCTTGGGGCAACTGTTCAAATCTTTTCTGTATCTATAAGTCTATTTCTCTTCTGCTTGTTCATTTATTTTATTTTTTAGATTCAATGTACAAGTGAAATCATGGCATTTGTCTTTCTCTTTCTAACTTCTTTTTCTTTTTATTTTATTGATTATGCTATTACAGTTGTCCCATTTTCCCCCTTCACTCCCCTTCACCCTGCAGACCCCCTCCGACCCACATTCCCCCCCTTAGTTCATGTCCATGTGTCATAAGTTCTTTAGCTTCTACATTTCCCATACTATTCTTGCCCTCCCCCTGTCTATTTTCTACATATTGTCTATGTTACTTATTCTCTATATCTTTCCCCCCTTTCTCCTCCTCCCACTTCCCTGTTGCTAACCCTCCATGTGATCTCCATTTCTGTGGTTCTGTTCCTGTTCTAGTTGTTTGCTTACTTTGTTTTTGTTTTAGGTATGGTTGTTACTAACTGTGAGTTTGATGTCTTTTCTTACTGTTCATATTTTTTATCTTCTTTTTCTTAGGTAAGTCCCTTTAACATTTTCATATAATAGGGGCTTGGTGATGATGAACTCCTTTAACTTGGCCTTATCTGAGAAGCACTTTGTCTGCCCTTCCATTCTAAATGAAAGCTTTGCTGGATAGAGCAATCTTGCATGTAGGTCCTTGCCTTTCAGGACTTGGAATACTTCTTTCCAGCCCCTTCTTGCCTGCAGGGTTTCTTTTGAGAAATCAGCTGACATTCTGATGGGAACTCCTTTGTAGGTAACTGTCCCTTATCTCTTGCTTCTTCTAGGATTCTATCCTTCATTTTTACCTTGGCTAATGTAATTATGATGTGCCTTGGTGTGTTCCTTCTTGGGTCCAACTTCTTTGGGACTCTCTGAGTTTCCTGGACTTCTTGGAAATCTATTTCCTTTGCCAGATTGGGGAAGTTCTCCTTTATTATTTGTTCAAATAACTTTTCCACTTGTTGATCTTCCTCTTCCCCTTCTGGTACCCCTATAATTTGGATATTGGAATGTTTAAAGATGTCCTGGAGGTTCTTAAGCTTCTCCTCATTTTTTTGAATTTTTATTTCTCCATTCTTTTCCGTTTGGTTGTTCCTTTCTTCCTTCTCGTCCACTCCATTGATGTGAGACCCAGCTTTCATTCCATCACTATTGGTTCCCTGTGCATTTTCCTTCATTTCTCTTATTGTAGCCTGCATTTGTTCATCTAATTTGCAACCAAAATCAACCAATTCTGTGAGCATCTTGATCACCAGTGCTTTGAACTGTGCATCTGATAGGTTGGCTATCTCTTGGTCACTTAAAAGTACTGGTTCTGAGGCTTTTGATTCGGTTTGAGCCATCTTCCCCACCCCCCTCCTTTGGTCTGGTCACGCCTGTTATGTATGAGGGGTGGAGCCTTAGGTGTTCACCAGGGCAGGGCACCCCAGTCGCTGGGTTGTGACGTTGTATGTGGGGGTGGGGTCTGAGAAGAAACTATGGCACTTGCTCTACTCTCTGTCAGACCTCAGTCCCTTCAGCCGCTTCTCCTGAGCAAACTGGGCCCCTCTGGTGCCAATTTCCGTGTTGGTGGGCTTGTGCACATTGTGGGACTTTCCAATGAACTCTCCTGTGAGGCTGGGGGTCTCTCCCTGTGCTTCAACCTCCACAGGTGTTTTCAATCAGTGTCCCAAGGCTGTATTTCCCAGCAGTGGGATCCTGGGTTGCGTGCAGTGCCTTGCTTCACAGTCGCCACCTCGCTGGGTCTGCTGGTTGCCACCCCTTGGCTGGGGTCTGCCAGCTGCCATTTGCGCGCTCAGGGTCCACCCGCTTCAGTCTTGCATGCCCTGGATACATTACATGCCTGGTCTCTACGCTCTCTACTCTCCAAGCTGCAACCTGCAGCCGGCTACCCAACTCTGCCCCTCCTACCAGTGTGAATGAACGGGTCTATTTTAACTTCTTGGTTGTCCGACTTTCATACAGTTCAATTTTCTGTCAGTTCTGGTTGTTATTCTGTTTCTAAATTGTTGTTGTCCCTATCTTGGTTGTGGGAGGAGGCACAGTGTGTCTGCCTCTGCCTCCATCTTGGCCAGAAGTCATATATTTGTTATTGTGTATTGCAGTATTAGAACTTGACTTGTCAAGAGTATCAAGGTCATGAAAGACAAGGAGAGACTGAGGAGCTGTCACAGACTGGAGGAGACTACTCAGCTAAGGCAACAATGACAGCAAAGGCACTGGTGGCACTGGATTGGATCCTGGAATACAGGGAGTACATTAGCTGGTGAAATCCTAAAAAGTGTAGAGTTTATTCAGTAGTATCAATATTAATTCTTTAGTTTTGGGCATTGTGTTATAATTATGCAGAATATTTACATTAGGGGAAGTTAAGTATAGCTTGGTATATGGAAACTCTGAATGTTATTTTCATTCTCCTTCTGTGAATCTAAAGTTATTCCAAGCAAAAAATTGCAATAGATACATTTAGGAACAGAACATTCAGGAAAATGTGTTTGTGGGTAGGAAGGAGTGTTGAGGTCACCTGAAGTGGGGATGATGGGGACAGGTAAAAGGATCATGAGAAAACCTGGCTAAGAGATGCCTAAAGTGAACAACAGCAGTAAATGAGAAATCGGGGGAAACCATCCAAGAGACAGATATATTCAGGGGTTGAGGGCTGAGCCGAAGGTGGAGATTTGGGAGCCACTGGTCTCCCAGGGATGATTAACATAAGGGGAGTGAAAGCGAGGAAAAGAGAAGTTGGATAGAGAGACGAGGGGCCAGACTAAGACCTAAGAAATAAAACTGTTTAAATATGGAGAACATTTTATGCTTTAGAAAATAAGAACCTAGATTCGTATTTGCTTATATATGCATAGATAATCCAAGTGCCACAAAATCAGTGCTTTTCCCCCCTGGACAGTGAGTGGTTAGTAAGCATTTGTCTTCATATCACTGCACTTAATGTAATTCATTTAACTAGCTCCCTCTTGGTGAACATTTGAATTGTTTCCAGTCTTTTCATACCACAAAGGAAAAAAAGGCTGAAATGAATAACTTAATATCTATGTCATACCTCATATCTGTAGGAAATTGTCTAGAACCATAATTTCTGGTTAAAGGCTAGGTGCACTTGTAATTTTAATAAATATTTTGAAATACTGGTAGCTTTCTATAGAGTTGATGCCCATTTATGTTCCTACCAACAATATATGATGGTGCCAGTTTGCTCACATCATCACCAGCACAATGTTATCGAACTTTCTTTTGTCATAGCCAGTCTGATACATGAAGAATGTATGCTTCCTTGTAGTTTAAATTTACATTTCTCTTAAGGTAAGTAAAGTTGAGTAGATGGTCTTATATTTAAGAGGCCTTAGATTTTCCTTTTCTATAAATAATCTTTTATTTTCCTTGTCCATTTTTTAACTGAATCATTTTTTAATTGATTTTAGGAGGTCTTTAAATATGTGGGAAATTAACCCTTTGTTATATGCTAACAATTATTTTGATTAGTATGTTATTTGTGTTTTATTTTGTTTATGGCATTGCTTAATAAGACATTTTTATGTTCATGACAGCATATATAGAAATGTCACCCCAAAGCTGAGATTTATTTTTATTCTTTTAAAAGATTTTTTAAATTTATTTTTAGAGAGGGGAAAGGAGAGAGGGGGGGGGTGAAAAACGGCGATGTGAGAGAGACACATCGAGAGGCATAGCCTCTTGTATGCGCCCCAGCCAGGGATGGAACCCACAGCCCAGGCATGGGCCCTGAATGGGAATCGAACCAGCAATCTCTCACTGTGCAGGATGATGCCCAACAAACTGAGTGACTCTGGTGAGGGCACTGAGATTAATTTTTTAAAATACTCTTCCAGCTCTGGCTGGTGTGGCTCAGTGGATTGAGCGCTGGCCACTGAACCAAAGGGTCGCTGGTTTGATTCCCAGTCAGAGCACATGTCTGGGTTGTGGGCTGGGTCCCCTGTGTGGGTTGTGCAAGAAGCAACCATGCATTGATGTTTCTCTCCCTCTCTTTCTCCCACCCTTCTCCTCTCTCTAAAAATAAATAAATTAAATATTTTAAAATAAATAAATAAAAATCCTCTTCAGGTATTTTTAGTATGAAAATACTAAAAATTCCTTATAGTATTTCATGGTGTGGTTTTTTGTTTTGTTTTTTTTTTTTTTGGTTTTTGCTTTATGGTTGTGTCTTTGCACCATTTGGAATGGATCCTGATTTGAGATTTTGCTCCGTGGGGAAAGTGAAAAGTTCCTCCTTTCTTCCCCCCATTCTTTCATCCTCAATATGAGATAGATTGACAAGAGAAAACCAACTTAATTTCATGTGCATGGGAACCCCACATACATGAGAAAGTTAGAGATCCTACATACATGAGAGGTTCAAAAACAGAGAAGGAGAATGAGGCATATATGACATTTTGAGCTCTGGATGAGGTCAGGCACCTTGGGGTTTCGGGGATGGGGGGAATAAAGAAGGTCATTGCAGGATAATAAAAAGAGGAGACGGTCAGTGTTAGGTTGGAGTCGCTCAAGAAACCAGATGGATGGAGCCAGCTAAGGAGCAGGGTTTATTAGTGGGGAATAGGAGGGAAAAGTGGGGCCAACCAAGGGAGCTTGGGGAGTCAACCAAGGGAGGTTAGGACTCCCTCGATTGTTCTTAGGGCAAGGCTTTTAAGCACAAAAACCCATGAAGGGTAACTGGTTGGGGGTCAGAGTCTGATTGACTAGAGCTGATTGCCAAGTGCCATTTCTGCTGACCATTGTTATTGATACATCTTGTCAGGCCCAAGTTAAAGCTGCATCCTGTTATGCTGGATAGGCCGACCCCAGACCCCAGTCGTAGCCGGGCATCTGTTTGTCCTGGGTAGAGTGGGCAGGCATTTTCCCAGGCTACAGCTTCCCACGGTACAGTTTTCCCGCCTGATGATTTTCCATTCCTCCTAGGCCTACCTAGGTCTGTCAGTCAGTGATTACAAGTTTGTCCTGCCCTATAAATGAATCATAAAAAGTTATTTCTGATAATAACTCTTTTTATGGGCAAGGTCCCTAATTAAATTATTCTGGGTAGTTGACAGGAGGGGGGCAGAAATTTCCCATGAGCCTGAAGGCTCTGGATTGCCTTTAGTCCACAATAACCCACATGCCACAGCAGCACATTTTGAGACAAGTCTTTCCGAACCCCTATAGCTCGGTATGTTTATCCTCTTTACAGAACAATGTCTGAAACCTACTGAACACTCAGTAAGTATTGTTAAGTGGGTGGAAAAAATTAGCACGCAAGCCTGCTAACATGTTTCCTGAAACCATTATTTCCTGTTTTTTGGGGCACTTTGTTTTATCCCAGGGACCTCTCTACTGCCAGCCTCCCATTGTCCTTATTTTTCACAGGAGCACTCAGGGCATTTTCCGACAGAGCAATGTTCACTGGCTTCTAAGAGGATGAGGAAACTAGCAGTGGCCCCCTTCAGGGGGCCTCTGGCAGAGAAGACCACCAGTGCTCTAATTGCACCTGTGTGGTGGTTACCTAACCAGTCTTGCTGTATCCTTTTTCATGACACGGGGGTGGTAACTACAGTATGCTTACCTCCAGGATACTGAAAACATCCTCTTCTTTGGCCCTGAAAACCACTGCAGAGGTTAACCCAAAAGATCTGGAAAATACTCTTTTCTCTAGTACTTGATAACCATAGTAGGTCTGTTTATCTTGGTGTGCAGTGCTTGGTTCTGGTTTACAGAACATAAATTAAAAATGTAATGTGTGAAGACAAAAGGAAAGCTCGGGGGTGCAAAGGGACCTTCTTGGGGAAACAACTGATACTGCCACATAAATTTGAGTGTATAGATGTGGGGGCAGAGAGGGGAGGCATGGAGACAAAGAAGAACCAAGGTGGCCCCGATTTTCAGTGTCCTGCATCCAAATGTTCTTCCAGTGAAACTCAGCCCAGAAGTCCACTTCTGCTCCTCTTGCCCTCTGGCCTGCTCCAATCAAGAATTCCTGCATCAGTTGTGCTGGGCAGGACTTCTCAGCTTCCAACATGGAGAAGCATAAACAACTCTGACCCAGGGGTCAGAATTGCCACAGAAAGAGAGGCAGGAGCTCAAATGAGAGACAGTTTATGACTTGGAGGAAATGGCTCTTCCTGCCACAGGAAGAGCCAGTACATCCTGAGGAAGCTACTTGTGCAGAGCTGGAGCCTCGTGTGGCCCAGAGGGCACATACATGAATTTGTGACATTGTGACATTGCGGAGTGGGGTGGTGGGTGGAGTGTATGCCTGAGGCTTCACCCGATCAGACAGAATCTAACACAGGCTCCAGGGGAGAAGATTCATACAGGGGAAGCAATGAGTCAAATGTTCCAAGATCAGCTCAGCAAACACAGGTACAGAAACCAAGGGAAGAAGCCAGTGTGGAGCTGAAATACTTCCTTCATTTAGACACTGGCTGGCACACTTGGGTGAGAACTCTGGTGTGTGGGGGGAGTGTGGGCACATGTTTAGCCTGAGTGTGATGGGGATTCTGATAAAGAAATAACACGTGGGCAGCCAGGGTGTTCCAGACAGGGGCCTGACCCTGAATGGGTCTGCCTAGAGCCAGCTTGTAGTGTGTTGGTTCTTTACCTCGTGTAGGAAAGATTTCACAACACGAGTCCAGGTGACTATAAAGATACATTTTTTAAAGCTGGGGACAGTGAAACAAGGAAGGGCCGAGCATAGAAGAAGCAACAGGAGAGCCTGGGCTGGGCTGCCTTAGCTCACTGGGAAGTCAGAGACAAGTGGGCCTTGGGACAAGTCCAGGGGATCACCTTGGGACAAGCTGCTGCTGCCCATTGCTCCCGTGATTGCGAGTCTCGGGGTCCCTTAGAGTTTAGGAGACTCGTGCCTGTTGGGGAAGAGGAAAGGGAAGGAGAGGGAAATGCAAATGGTGTGGGCTGCTCCTCAGAGGGACAGTGGTGCTGGGCTCTTTGTCTTGAGGCTTTTATCTCTCTCTTGCAGGCTTATCTTAGAGGAGATCTCAGGGGAGGGTTTCAATGGAATGTTGATCAGTTTCCCAGGTGTTCTTTTTCAGGGTCAGGGTCTCCACTGATTGGTCAGTGACAGGGCGGGGTCATTAGTCCTTGTAGCTGATTTTGGAGATGAAATGCAAGTGAGGCCTAGATATTATTTCTAGGGAGACGACCTTTTGTATCTGGCTGTAAATTGCTTGGCTGCTGTGTTCAGCTGTCTGTCTCAGTTTCTCTATTCCACTTGCCAAGGAATTTTCCTAGCTTCTTACTATCCTACCTCAAGGGGAAAGGTGGTATATCAGTTATCTATTACAGCCTAGCGAAGTGTTCTCAAACGTAGTGGCTTAGAAAACACACATCTATTATCTCCCGTTCTCTGTGTGTCAGGAGTACAGGCGCAGCTTCACTGGCTCGCCCGCTCAGGGTCTCCCCGAGATGCCAGCCAGAGCTGATGTCTCTTCTCATTTTCAACTGGAAAGGAGCTGCTTCCAAGTTCATTCTGTTTCTCACAGGCTGTGGGATGAGGGCCTCAGCTCTTCACTGGCTGTTGGCCAGAGGCTGCTTCAAGTCTTCTTGTCCAACATGGCAACTTGTGTCATCCAAGTGTGCAAGCCAAGGAGACAATTAGGAAAATCTGCTAGCAGAGAGAAGACACATTCTTTTGTAACCTAATCATTGATGTGACATCCCATCCCCTTTGCCGTAGTCTATCAGTTAGAAGCAAGTCAGGAAACCAGAGCCACACCAAAGGGAAGGAAATTATACAAGGGTACCAATAACAGGAGGTGAGGATCACTGAGGGCCCACTTAGAAGTCTGCCTCCCATAGGGACAGAAGTGCCTGGAGAAAAATACCTAAAAATGTACTTCCCTCTGGTCTAGATTGTGCTTGAGAATTATTTAAGGAGACAACTTTTTAAATATTTTATTTATTTGTTTTTAGAAAGAGTGGAAAGGAGGGGGAAAGAGAGGGAGAGAAACACTGATATGTGAGAGAAACATCGATCAGCTGCCTCTCATATGCCCCCAACTGGGGACCTGGCCTGCAACCCACGCATGTGCCCTGACTGGGAATCGAACCAGCAACCTTTCTGTCTGCAGGCCAGTGCTCAATCCACTGAACCACACCAGCCAGGGCAGGAGACAACTTTTTAAATGAATTAAATGACAAAGAAGAAAAGTTGGAAAAACGCTAGTCTTTCTAAAACATTTTAGGATTGATTTCCTAATAGTTTATAAGCATTGGACTTAATCTCTAAGGAGACTGCCTTTTAAAGATAGTAATTAGCCCTGACTGGTGGGACTCATGGGTTGGGCATCATCCCACAAACCGAAAGGTTGCTGATTAGATTCCCTCTCAGTCAGGGCACATGCCTCTGTTGTGGGCCAGGTCTCCAGTTGGGGGTGTTTGAGAGTTAACCAATAGATGTTTCTCTTGCACATAGATGCTTCTCTCCCTCTCTTACTTCCTCCTTTTTCCTCTCTCTAAAAATAAAAAAACAAACAAACATCTTTAAAAAAACAGTAATTAATGAAAATATGTCACTCACTTATAATTAATCAAAACCCGAGTTTCCTCACCCTCACCCCTACACCTCATCAAACTCAGTGTATTGTCCTTGGGCGCATCTGAGAGTGTTCCGGTTGCCTACTGCCACATAATAAGTCATCCTAATGTTTAGTGGTTTCATGTATTTTGCTCACAGTTCTGCAGTTTGGACATGTCTGCTTCACTCAGCATCAGCTAGGGAGGCTTAAAGTCAGGGAGCTGGAATCTTCTGGTCTTTTCCACTCATATGTCTGTAATGGATGCTGGCTCTCAGCTCCAGCTGCGGCCAGGACACCCACAGGTGGCCCTTCTGTGTGGCTGCTTGGGCTTTCTCACAGCATGGTGTCTGAGTCCTAAGGAGGAGCAGCACGAGAGGAAAAGACAGGCAGGTGTATCACCTTTCATGCTTTAACCTTGGAAGTCACCTAGAACCGTTCCCACTACTGTCTAAGGTCAGCCGGATTCAAGAGAAGGAAACATAGATCTCATATCTTGATGGAGGTGTCTCAAGGTCTATGGTAAGAAGGGCACATGGGATGGAATTCATCTTTGGAAAACACAATCTGCCTGGCTGGTGTAGCTCAGTGGATTGAGCTCAGGCTGCAAACCAAAGGGTTGCTGGTTCAATTCCCAGTCAGGGCACATGCCTGGGTTGTGGGCCAGGTCCCCATTGAGGGCCATGTGAGAGGCAACCACACATTGATGTTTCTCTCCCTCTCTTTCTCCCTCCCTTCCCCTCTCTCTAAAATAAAGAAATAAAGTCTTAAAAAAAGAAAACACAATCTGCCACAGGGAGTGAAGTTGCTCCCTGCCATCCTTGAACTTTCATGAGTGTCACTGACAACAGACATCATAAGGTGAAAGATGGGTGCAGTCATGAAAAAAACAGGCAGCAGGTATAATCTTGATAAATGGAAGTACACTCCTTTCTACCTCTGTTCCCACTGGGGCAGGAGTTGGGGAACAAATCTGCCTGCCTAAACTAAGAGAACAGACATGGTGCAGGGTCGTTGGCCAATCTTGTGGTTTTGGGATTCTCATTTGTGCCGTTATTAGCTTATAAAACTTTCTGTGTTCATTCTCTATTGCTGCAAATACCCACGTATTATTTCACAGTTTTATGGTCAGGAGTCCCGGCAGGTCTGGCTGGGCTCTGCTCAGGTTACTATGAGGCTGAAATGAAGATGCTGGTGTCTGGGCTCTGAAGAAGAATCTGTAAATACTCCAGAAATTATACCTAGTGGAGGAAGCTTCTAACATCAGTGCTTCTCTGCTGGGTGCTGCTAGGGGATTGTTGGCCACCAGAGGACGCATGAGCCACAATCCTTGTCGCTGGGAGCGTTGCCTAAGTTCCAGATCCCTTCTGTCACTGTGGTTCCATTACCAACATCACCAGCGTAGCCTGATAACTTGCTAGAAAAGCAGGATCTCAGGCCCCAAACCCAGACCTGCTGAATAAGAGCCTACATTTTGGCAAGATCCCAGGCAATTTGTGTGAACATTGTGTGAACAGTGAGCATGGAGGGGCACTCCAGCTCAGTGGTTCTCATCCTTGGCTGCTTGTTAGAATCACCCCCAGGAACTTAAAAAAATCCCTGACACAAGGGGACTCCCTCCCCACCCTGCCCTCCCCACTAGAGTTTGATTTTAACAGTCTGGATTTTAAAACCTCCCCTGAGGATTTTAATATGCAGCTCAGGTTGCGAATCTCCATGAGTCCAGCTCATCCCACACTGTAGAACCTCGTGTATGAACGGAGCTGTGCCGTGCAGTGCCACACGGCCTGGTGCAGCCAGAGAAGGGCGTAAACCCCATGCCCAGGGATCTCCTGGAGTGCAAGACCCCAGCCCTCAGTGGCTTCCTGGTTATAGTGAAGTCAGGGCAAATGTGGAAATGTGAAACACTGAAGAAGTGTTACCACATATTCAAAGTACATCAAAGACCCAGGTTAAACACCAACTACTCAGACAGAAACCGTAGTCCCCCGGCACACGCTCAGTGATGATGCTCCCTGATCACTGCTCCCGATCAGTGACGGTGCCTCGGCCTGCTGCAGAGCAGAAGCTCTGTTGGTTCTCCCCTGTGAGTGTTTGCTGGATGATGCATCTTCCAAAGCTGCTACCTGACCTGGGCAGACTGCAGCTGGTGGTGGACCCAAGGAGCTGAACTTCCAGAAAGAAGGTACCTGGAGAACAGAGTAACTCGGTATTTCAGGAGGGACTTATAAAAATATGTATCCTTTCCCATTTATAGAGCACTTTGCAATTTCCAATGCGTTTATATGTGCATTATTTCATTTTCACAATACCCGCCTACATCAGATTACATCGGTACAGATGTGGAAAAGTTAGTGACAGGGAGGTAAATGTTATGTTGAAATTTGCAGGATGAGTCAGGCAGAATTAGAACAAGAAATTGCTTTCTTGAATCTCCTGAGTTTCTGAGCACTTTGTCCAGGATGTGGCAATATCCCACTTCAGGCCACTCTTTCCTCACCACATGGGAGCATTTCCGGGAATCCTGTCTTGGTTCTTTCTTCTCCATTCTCCTCTCCAAGTAGAGGGTTTGTTTTGTCATTCTGGAATTTTCAGTTAATCGTCTACCAACTATCTGCTGGCTTATATCCTTTCCCATTTTCCATAGAAGAGTCACTAGGTGTGGAGTCAATTCTCAGTAAGTGGTATTGAGAATTTCTCACTAATGGTAGTATTTCTTCAATGCAAGGAACTGATTGATTTCTTGTTGTATCTCTAACACTTTAACAAAATATCTGTGGAATGAAGGTATTACAAATACAGTGAAGGGATTTGTGAAATTAAATCTGAGAGAAAGGAAACAGACACAGAGGAGTAAGTGGCCACGGGTCTGCTTATGGAATGGTGGGCAGGCTCTCACCTCTAAACTAACAGCTGTGGGAGATGGGGTATGTAGAAAGAAATAGTTAGGATCTTCTGACATAATTGCCAAATCTCCTGCATACCATTCCTTTTCTGTTCCTCCCTACAATGCAGAAATCAGAAGTTAAAGTCTGAATGTATTTCCTGCTCCAAGGAAATGCTACATTGTTCTTTAGAGAATTCAGTAAAACTCTGGATGCTGACTCTTTCATTCAGGGCCTTCCTGCTTCTCACTTTCTCCTGTCAAGTGCCCTTACTCCTCTGAGCTGGAAAACCCTTCCCCTTCTTGGATCCCTAAAGAACTCTCCTCCCCAGACATCTGAGATGCAGGAAGGATGTGAAATGATGTGCCCTGGCTTCACCTTACGTTTCTGCCCGTCAGAATGAGGCCCCATCTCGAGCCCACTCCTCCCCTGACCAGCTAACCTGGCCCTTCTCCCATGGCTTGCCTCCCACCATCTCCCACTTTCTTCGCTGAGTCCTGGCCATCCAAGAGCCTGCAGCACCTGTACAGGGCGGGGATGTGGCCAAGGCTCAGCCCACTCTGCCCTTGGCACCAAGAATCAGTGTCTGATGTCCAGGCCGCAGGAGGCCTCTCTTTGCTCTTGGTCCATATACCAAATACCAACATTAGAGAAACATCCAAACCTGTGGAGAATTTTTTGTGAGTTTATTTAAACCAAACTGACAACAATTGCTGAGAAAGAAAATCTCAACAAATTGAGAAAATGCTTCAGAGAATGGCAGTTTTGCAGGTTATTTTCCACATTAGAATGAAAGAAGACATAAGGGTGTTGCAGAATGGACCTGTGGTGGGGGACAAAAAACTATTACCAAATGGACCCCCTTCTCTTGGGGACTCCTGTTTTAGGTCCACCTTGCCCACCCCCAGGGAATTATAGCTCCCAATGTCAGAGATTGGTGAAAAGGAAAGGAATTATTTATTCAAAACATGTACAAACTTAAGAGTAATGACTTAATGTCTTCACTGAGATCCCAAAGTTCCTTAGCATACCCAGAAATGCACACAGTCCTTCTTTCCCCCTTTGCCCAGTCTGGGGTACTGTATCTCTCAGGAAAAGAAATAAAAGTCCGTGGCTCAGATAGCCCCCAGTTCTTCCCAGTAATCTGTGCTCGGCTGGCAGGCCTCCCTTGGTCCCCAGCATCATTAGCTGTGTCACTGGGATCTCCAGTTCTCAATCTAAACTCGAGTGGCACCTTTTTCTGGCCCATTAGCAACAGACCCTTTACCCCTTTCCTTCCTGCAGCGTCTCTCCTGCATTCTTCCAAATTGCTAAGAGAGAGCTCTGCGTCACTGCTATGTTTTGCTTTCTGGCTTCCTAAGTTGTGTAGCAAAGGGAGCCCCAAAGGTTCGTGGTTCTCCCTTTTCTTGCCAAAGCTGCGTGGTCCCCTCCTTTCCCCTTACTCCAGAGCCACATGATCCACTCTTACTCCAGCTCTCTCACAGGTGCTGTAACGAGAGGGAGCTACCTCCTAGGCAGTCAGGGGTTGAGGTCACTGCCATCTCTCGGGCTCAAGGTGAGGCAGGAGACAGGAAGGGAACTCCAGGAGCCCCGCAGGGCTTGGATGAAGAAAACATCCATACATGACAAAGACCCCCTAAGACTGGTTGTTTCTGTTTTCTGGGATAACTTTGAATCATGGAATGCGCCTGCGCACTACCCCTGATTCATTATAATATCATTATAATAAAATAACATTGTGGGACTACCTTCTCCAATAGCCAATCAAGAAAATCTTGGGAAACCACACATGCGCAGTAGCTTTGAAATGTAACTCTTTGTACCTGTGCAATAGAAGCCCGCCAAAGACTAGCCGGGAAGCTTCCGCCCTATATGAAGAAAATCCGCCCAGCCCATGTGGTCAATCTCTGCTCAGAGTTGGCCCGCTCCCATGTTCTGTGGAGTGTACTATCGCTTAATAAATCTTCCCTCTTTCTTTATACTATAAACTCCGTGTGTTCGGCTCACTTCTTTGTCCCGATCACTAAGAACCTGGTTACCCACGCCACCTGTGACAAAGGCACAGCCACAGCTACTTAACATGTCCATGAAACTGGTTAAAATGTATAGATATGTTAAATGACATGCCTGAGGTTAGTTGCAAAACTGTTGCTATGCAGAATGACTCTCAATGGCCCTGCTCCATGTGTTCCATCCCCCAGCTCAGACTTGTGGGGGTGAGAATGCTGCGGAAAAATAACTCACACACGGGAGAGATGGCGGCGTGTGACACCTTTATTACGCACACGGAGTCAGGGGAGAGGGTCTCCAAATCCTGAGCCCCGATCTCTGACTTTCCAGGGCTTAAATAACCCCGAGCCTCCTGCCTACCTGGCAAGGCAGGGGAGTCAGGGGTCTTGTCTAACTACCTTATATGGGAGACAAAGAGCAAAGCAAAATTACAGCGTACAGAAGCTTAACATGGGGTTTTCTGCCACAAGAACATCCTACATTTTAAAAATATGTTTGGACACCCTGATTTCTGGACCCCATCACAAATCCCTATTTGGGGCCCCCCTCACTGCACCCTGTTACAAGGGCTTACGTGAAATCCATTGGTGGTCGGTAAGAGAGGTGGGAGAGAGCAGAGCGGGGGCTGTGGGGTGGGGGAGGAAACTGAGATCGGACAAAGTAAAATGGAGAGACACATATTTCTTTTACATTGGTGGGTACTGGATAGTTCATAACTAACATTTACAGCACACAGAGATGGTTCGGGGACACAAGATAACGAGGGGCTCTAATGGGCTGGAGCTCTGGAGCAGTAGTTGTGACCTGAGGGGCATGGAAAAGAGGATTGCTCTGACATTCCAAAGGTATGTCATCTCTGATGCAAAACAACAACAGCAACAAAAAACAACAGGCTCACCTAAGGTTAAGAGTGACTTTTGTGAAGGAAGCTTCAGGCCTAGGACGTGACTAAGTGCCGTGACCTGCTTTTTAGTTAGGAATTTGTGTGTTCAGACTACCTTATGTGGCTACTTTTATCCCCTGAGTTTTTAAGTCTACCATACAGGCCTCCCCTGAGCTTGTCAGAGTTCAGATGTGGCCCCTTTTCCATCCACATTATTGTAACAGGGTGCAGCCAAGAGGGAGCACCCCAAATGGGGATTTGGAGTGGGGTCCAGAACTCAAAGTGTTCAGGAAATATTAGGATGTCCTCCCCCACCACCACCACCACAGGTGTGAGCAGGGGGAAGGGACACATGGAGCAGGGCCATTGAGAGCTGTTTCGCACAGCCACAGCTTTGCAGCTAACCTCTGACGTGGTCATTTAACATATCTATAACTGTAACTGGAAAAGACACCAGCATTCGGGCTGAAGCAGGAGACAGCATAGGAAGAACTCTGAGACTGCAATACTGTCACTGGCCAGCATTTAGCACCCTGGTTGCCAGGAAACACCTTTTACCAATTAGGTGGAATAAATAGTAAACCGAGGCAGGGAGGAGGAAGGAGACAGGTCTCACATGCTAACTCAGCAGTCCTGAGCCTGGTCTGATAATATTGCCAGGTGTTCCAACATCACAAGAAACACTATGTTAGCAAGAAAGAAAGAAAGTCCTTGAAATTCTATGTAACATTTCTACTATCTGGGAAAGAAAGCCTTGAAACTCTGCTTTCATCCCAAGGCCTGAATATGAGAGAGGGTCCCCGGTGCCCAAAGAAAGAGCCCATAAATTGAGTTTGGTTAATTGCCTACCTCTGGTCACTGTCTTACAAGGGAGTCCCTGATGCTTACAGAAAGAACCCATAAATAACTTTGGAAAGTGCCCCAAAATTTAATTAACTGCCTCCTGTCACGTATTTGTTTTACAACAGGATGAACAAATGGGGTCTGGAGCAAGATAAGAAATGACTGACAGACCCCCATTCATCCCTAAAGTTGGGTAGTCACATTCCCCCAGGAAAGCTGGTGCCACATTTACCCATTAATCAATATGTAACTTTTTTCCCCTCCTATCCCACCAACTATATAAGTCCTGAGAACAAAGGACTCTCTCTCTCTCTCTCTCTCTCTCTCTCTCTCTCTCTCTCTCTCTCTCTCTCTCTCTCTCTCTCTCTCGGGCTCAGGGGCCACAGGGCCTTTGGCCACCTGGCCTTAGGCTGCCCAGGCACTTGCCACCCTGGTCTTCAGCCTCTTGTTTTTCTCACTCTACTTTGCTCTGAAACTTTCCCTTTCACCCCCTACTCTATCCAGTCCTGTTCTCTTCCATGGAAGTGAGCCACTAATAAACTGATTACATACTACTAGATTTGCTGATCTGTAATTCTTTACATGTGTCAGCAAGAAGAACCAGGTCTCTCCCATCAACAGGGCTGTCTATCACTACCAGATCCAATAAGCAATGACAGCGATTAAATCTTTTATGGGCGCTTTATTCAGATGGCCGGTGATCCGAGAAGATGGTGGGTTTATACCCTAACAAACCATCTTCCCTTCTCTTTCCTGGCCAGATCTTTTATAAGGGGGTGGGGGAGGACAAACAAGGTGCAGTGAGGACTTTGAAATTCAGGGAGGATTAGGTGAGCGAAGCTGCAGCATTCCTGTTCTCAGTAGTTAGCTGTTCCCAAGGCGGTGGGGGTAGGGGGTGGTCACACAAAAGGCCCAGATGCCTCCAATATGTCCCCAGGCGGTAATCTCTAGCCAGCGCCCCAGGACGTTGGCTGCTTTTCCCAGGAGCCAGGATAGGCCTTATCTGTAGTTTCTAAAACAAAAGCTTAACATACACATTTCTTGCCAGACTTATAACTTTTTACCTTAAGCTAAAATTTTCCAAGTCTTGAGTCCCCTATCATAACCTTTAACTGGTTACATAGATATGTTGAATAGCTGTGGCCATGCTCTGAGCCAGAGGAATGGAAGTAACTTCCCTACCAAGACGTAACTGGGGGGCAGGTCCCCCGAGTTACAGCACCTGCGTGGGAGCTTGGAGAAGATTTGCTCCATGAAATGGGGCCACACCTGCCCAGACTCACAATGGCAGCCCATAAAGCTGGAAGGATTTGAGAGTGGGGACTCCCTTGGCCCTGTGAGAGAGAATCACCATGTGGCTTTAACAGAGAACCGCCACTCAGCTTTGGCAGAGTGGCGACCCCCCTCCTCGCAGCCATTTCGGAGGACAGTGAGAGGGAGAACCATGCGGTTTTAGCTGAGTGGAGACTCCCACAGCGATTGTGCAGACAGGACCACATGGCTGGGGCAGTGGAGAGAGAACCTCGCGGCTTTGCCAGAGTGGGGACCCCTGTAGCTTTAGAAGGGGGAACCACCACCCGGCTTTAGCAGAGATTCTGGGAACACAGCTGATGGTGCTGGGAACCGAGGGAGGCCGACCAGCTGAGACGGATTACTGGGAAGAACCAGGGGCTGCCTGAGCCACGGACTTCCATTTCCTTTCCTGAGATACGGTACCCCAGACTGGGCAAAGGGGGAAGGAAGGACTGTGTGTGTTTGTGGGTGTTTTAAGGAACTTTGGGATTTTGATGAAGACATTAGGTCACTACTTTAAGCCTGTACAGCATTAAATAAACATTTCCTTTCCTTTTCACGAGTCTCTGGCATTGAGAGATGTCTTTCCTCTGGCGGCGGACATAACGAACCTGGGGGGTTACTTTCGGTAATAGTATATCGTCCCAGGTCCCTGCTTGTTGTTCTGTAACATTATCTTGTATTTTAGTTCTAGCCTATTTTTTTAATCTGAAAAACAAAAATTAGTTGTTTTATCTCTCACGGTCCATTTAGATCTGTTCATACACTTGTCACTTCAGTTGTTCATGATTTCACCTGACAGCTCATATCTTCTCTCAAGTATTGCTCCTTTCTGCAGAGCCAAATTCTTCAGAATTTCCTCTATTGAGGATCTGTTTATAACACAATATCTCAGTTTTTATTTGTCCAAAAGTGTGTTTAATTCATCTCCAGCTTTGTGAGACTGTGGGGAAGACAGTTCTGGGCTGGCAACTGTTTTCTCTCAGCATGTGGGAGGCATGCTCTTCTGGCCTCTTGTTCTGTTTTTGCTGTTGAGAAACCAGCAGAAATTTTTGGTTTCATATCAGTTATCTATCTTTTATTTCCACTGCTTTTAAGATCATCTTTTGTACCTTATCATTCTTGTACATTTTTTTCAGTGGATCTTTCATCTTTTCTCTTGGGTGATGCAGTGGTGGGTAGCCAGACTTTTCCTCTCAGTTCTGAGAATAGGTAGTGGTTTGCTGAATGTACAAGAATTGAGAATGGCCAGGCACATTTGCACAGGCCTGTAGTCCCAGCTACTCTGGAGGCTGAGGCAGATCTCTTGAGCCCAGGAGTTCTGGGCTGCAGTGTGCTAAGCCAATCATGAGTCCACACTAAGGTCGGCATCAGTATGGGTACTTCCTGGGAGTGGGGGACCATGAGATTGCCTAAAGAGGTCATTTCTGACCTGGGTGAACTGGCCCAGGTCAGAAATGGAGAAGGTCAAAGCACCCTTGCTGATCAGTAGAGGTGTTACAGAACAGGGCCAAGGGGGGTATGATATACTATTACCGAAAGTACCCCCTACTAGGTTCACATTGTCTGAGGCCAGAGGAAAGACATCTCTCAATGCCAGAGATTTGTGAAAAGGAAAGGAAATGTTTATTTAAAGCTATACAGACTTAAAGTAGTGACCTAAAGCCTTCATTAAAATATCAAAGTCCTTTAGGATACCCACAGACACACACAGTCCTTCCTTCTTCCTCTGCCCTAACCTGGGTACCGTATCTCAGGAAAAGAAGTAGACGTCCACGATTCAGGCTCCTGGCACCATCAGCTGTGTCGCCAAGATCTTCAGTTAATCCAAAGTCATGTGGCACCTTCTCATGGCCCACCAGTAAAAGTCCTCGCACCCCTTTTCTTCCAGGCAAAGTCTCTCCTACTTCTTAAGCCATGTGGCCAAGGAGTGCACCCCAAAGCCATGGGGCTCCCCACTCTGGCAAACGCGTGTGGTTCTCTCCTCTCAATGGCTGCTGAGTCTGGGTTTAAATCCCCACACCAACCTTCCTCTGTACCCCCATTTCCAACTCCTCCTACAATCAGTTACACCTGCCAGCATTCCTGTATTATTCTAAGTTTACTGGGCTGCCATAGTGAGTCTGGGCAGGTGTGGCCCCATGTCATGGAGTCAATCTTCTCCAAGCTCTCATGCAGGCACCGTAACTAGGGGAACCTGCCCCCCAGTTACATCTTGGGTGGAAGTCCCTTCCATCCTCCTGGCTCAGAGCACAGCCACAGCTATTTAACATATCTATGCAACCAGTTAAAGGTTATAGGTATGTTAAATGACCATGCCATGGATTATTTGCAAAGCTATTGCTGTACAAAATAGTTCTGCATGTTCCCGCTCCATGTGTTCCTTCCCCCAACTCACACCTGTGGGGGGAAGGGATGAGGACATACTGTATATCTTTCTAATATCTCCCAGACACCTTGAGTTCTGGCCCCCATTCCAAATCCCTATTTGGGGCCCCCCTCTGGGGTGCACCCTGTAACAGCGGGAGTGCGCCTGTGAACAGCCTGGGTAACATAAGCGAGGCCTGTCTCTTTTGTCCCCTCACTGATTTAGTGGAATCCTTTATCTTCTATTATTCTTTTGACCTCCCAAATGAATAATAAAAATAAAAACAAACAGACAAAGAGCTGAGAGTTGTTCTAGTCAGCTCGTCAGTGTGGATTTGCAAACCAGCCCACTGCAGCGTGGGCCGCTGTGAGAATGTGCTGCAGAGAGAGGTGCCTGCGCCTTGCAGGGCCCGTTTCCTTCTCTGCTGTGTGGCCGGTTCCCCGACTCCTGCCCTTCCTTTTCTCCGGACTTAGGGGCAAGGCTAGTTGTTTCCTGTAAAATGATCCATACTTAATTTTTAAAAATAAAATCTAAAATATGCATAATATCAATAAATAAAACAGAAAAAAAATAGCCGTTCCAAACCTATCCTGTTGGAAGGACTGTCCGAGGAGAACCTCGCAGGCCTGACTGTGGGGCCAAGTGGGATCTTCCCAGGCTCTCCCTTCTTCGGCGTCTTTGCAAGCAAGTACGCATCGCCTTCTTATTTTAAGAGTTTGCTTTGTAAGTGGTGTGCAAAAACACCTAGAGCTAAACCAAACCAACACGGGGACATGACAAGCAGTCCAGAACTTTTATGTTCCTTCTGGCTCTATTTTTCCAGCATCTTGCGTAGTGGGGTTGTAGAAACCATGATCCGTGGGTGTTCGGGTGAACACTCCTCCCTCACCCCCCGCCCGGGACATATGATAATAGCTGTGATTGGGCATTCATCATGCACCAAGCCCAGCCCAAGCATTTTACTTCTATTATCTTATTAGAATCTCTCAAAAGCCCTTGAGGTGGGTAATAATATTTTCCATGTTTCACAGATGAGGACTGTAAGCTCATTGACTACTAGGACTAGGCCCAGCTGTCCATGGTCTAATTCCCACTTTCAAGAAGAGCAGCGCACAAGGTGTGTGCCGGTGAGAGGGGAGGCAACCTAGAAAATCAATGCAGTTTATCAAAAGGCTCCCCACGATCGCTGCTGAAATGAAGCCTCCAATATCCAGAAGTTTTTTTGAAGAGCTTCAGTCTGGGCAAAATACTGGATGGAAGTTGCACAAAGCATCGTAGATCCCTCCAAAGCAGTTATTTTCTACAGAAAAGGATATATTTGGTCCTGACATGTCCTTGCAGAAATTAATCCACATGATTAGAAAAAAATGCAGTTCTTTCGGTTCTGAGAAGTAGAACAGGCCATCCTTTCTCAGACTGTTTGTGCCCCTCCTTGCAGTTTTTAGGAGAATAAAGTATACAAAATAAGAAGGCAAAAAAGAAAACTAGCTGCTGAGGGAAAAGCTGTGGAGAAGGAAGAAGCCCTTGGGAGGACTAGTCTTTAATCTTGTGGTTGACACAATGCAAGAACACCATTTTCATGTCTCCTGACCTGTTCCTGTCAAGTGCTGAGTCGTTGGAAACTCAAGGTATACCAAGCTTCCTCCCCAGATGGACCCAAGTTTAAGGGCAGGAAGTGGCCTTGGATGGGTGTCTTTGCTCCGAGAGCAGAAGTACCCACACAGGCATCCAAGATGCCGGAGAGGCGAAGCAACTTCATGAGAAGCGGAGGCCCAACAACACCGTCTGGGAGGCCAGGGCAGAAGGTGGCTGCGAGGAAGCAGCCAGTTAGCACCTGCAAACTCATCAGTTATATAGAAATGTAGCTCAGACTAGCTCAGCGACTGGGCAAAGTACACAAGAGGAGGATATCAGAGAATTTGGGACTTTCCAGAGTGGAGAGTGTGGGAAGGGATTTGTTAAAATCAGACACACTTGGGTAAGAAAGCTTACATATATAGAGAGTGTGGGTGAGATCTGGTAAAAAGTCAACTTACCAAACCCATGTGGACACAGAGAAGAAACCATAAGTCACAGTTCAATGGAAACAGACAGATACAGTCAGGAAATCTCGAAGTATCTGGGGAATGCAAATATCACATTATTGCTTATTGTTGGTCAGATATACCTAAGCCCACGCTCTATTGAACACCCACCGAGAAGTGGAAAATGGAAGCCAGCACTGACTCTCTCTGCACACCAACTCTTCAGGCGGAAGGATGCTATGGAAATGGCACAAAATTTGGACCCTCAGCCCATGACCCGACCCCACTGGGAGGAGACTCCACCGGACAGCTGCAGGAGGCTGCTACTCCCCTGAATGTGGTGAAGGTGGAGATAATGAAATAAGAAGCAGGGGGTCTTCAGCCCACAGAGATTTTAGGACGGGAAACATGGGAGCCTTCACGAGGAGTTGTTAGTAGCCCCGCCCTGTTTGAGATTTCACGTCCACACACCCTCCCTTCCCATGGCTCCAGGGACATTGGTTTCCAATAAGTTTCCTTCTCTTCATAGCTCTAATGCCAACCATAAACTTTACTCAAACATCTGCCTGTAAGACAGATCAGAAAAGGTAAAGACAATCCTAACTGTAAGCCCAGGTGCCCATATAACTCGTGCCCTGGCTGGTGTGGCTCAATGGGTCAGGCGTGGTCCTGCAAACCAGAATGTATGCCACAGTGATAAAACTATTAAACACGAGTGGGGTGGGGGAAGTAAAAAAGAACAAAAAAATTAAAAATAACAAAACTAACAAAAAACTAAGAAATGTGAGCAGATGATACCTGACGAACGAGAGAGTGAGGGGAGATGGCAGGGTGGGGTGGGGGAGAAGCACTCATCGGGGGTGCTGGTACTCAGACTGGGCAGCTGGGGGTCATGGTGTTCATTTTGTTATACTTTGTAACTCATATCTATGGTACAGACAGACTTTAGTATGTGTTGATTATTATGTAATAAAAATGGAAAAGTTGGAGGGAAGTGCCTGGACCTAAGCCATAGGGAATACCACTTTTCCAGATCAGGTGCAGGAGACAGACCTGTGCACAGAAGTGAGACGGAGTGGGTGCCAGAAACTGTGACATTTCGGAGGCTGTGAGAACCTCCCAGAGGGCTCTCCCGGGTTCCAGCTTTTAAGAGCAGGGTGGGAAGATGAGAAGTGGAAAGTGTGTCAGATTTGGCCACTTGGAGGACCCTAGGCTTTGAGGAGCAGCTCTGGGAGAGTCGCAGGGAAAGAAGCCAGGCTGTGGCCGGCTGCCAGCCAGCAAGAGGGTGGGTCAGTAGAGGCCTAGGGTGAAGACAAGAGGGAAGGGCAAGATGATGGCCAACTTCGGCCTCCTCTGTGATGTGCACACCCCCACCCCCACTTCATCCTGTCTCCCAGCTGGCCGGAGGGGAATCTGACTCCAGTGGACAGGCTATTCCAACCGGCAAGGTCATGACTATCTATCCCAGCCAAGACTCGGGGGGGGAGGAAAGGCCTGTTCTCTTGCCTTTACCCTGGAAGTCCAAATGCTGAGGACAGAAGGAGGTAGAAGCCATAAGGTAGGAGGATTGGGGTGTTTGGAAAGGACCCTGGGGTCCAGGCCTGGCCTGTAAGAGTCAGAGTCTTCCTTGAACTGGGGGAAACCAGGTCCTAGGTTCCACAGGTCCTAGGTCCTATTTCCCTATCCCCTGGCAGCTGGGTGCCAAGAAGCCCTTGCTGCAAGGACAGACAGACACTGATCTGATCTCCTCAGGCCGAGGTGGCCTTCAATATCACAGCTGCAATTGCAGAAACCAGCCTGGCTTCCTCCCATCTGAGGAAGCCGCAGCCCAGCCCAACCACCCTCCCGTTGTTTGTCTTGGGAGGGGTAATTGCTGAGCAAACAGGGAAGGGAAATCCTGGATTCTAACTCTCCTGATCAGCCGTTACCCAGGCCTGTGCCACTGGGGCCCCTTGGCCTGGCTCCTTCGTGGCCTTGTGTATGGAAGGGAGCTGGGTGGCGCATTTGTAGAAAACCCAGGACTTGGCCTTGGTGAATACTCAGGAATATAAACCCTGGCCCTGAACAGGTTTCACGAACATTCACTGAGCACTTGCTGTGTGCTGGGCCCTCCATGTGTCACAGTTCTCTGACACTGCTCAGCCACCCCAGGATGTCAGCATAAGGACCTTCGGTTTCCAGAAGAGGAGACTGAGGCTCAGGGTCACGAAGGGAGGAAACCCACAGAGGTAGAAATGTTGCCCACACTTCTCTGACCCTCACCCTGTGCTCTGCACCTAGCTCATCTCCCTTTTGGGAGGGGCAGGGTGTGGGCAGGAGCTCTCCCCCTCACCTCTCCCCTTCCCTTCTCTTTTTTTCTCCCATAGAGAACCACATCTGCTGTCCAAGGCTCCCAACCAAGCAGGCAGAGCCCTCCCCATGTCTGAGTTCTTGCCCCTGCTGTCTGGGGAGCCCCCACTGGCCCGGGGTCGTTCCCAGGCCTCAGTTGTCTCCCCAGCTGAGTGGCAGAGCCAGCAGCCAGAGGACGATGAGCCGTGGAAGCTCCTGGAGGTGCCCTCCATTCAGATAACACCATCAAGTGATGGGGAGTCGCCTCACTGCACCCCAAGGCCCCAGCGCCTACAGCTGCTAAGGACCTCAGACATAGATAGTCTGCTCCAGGACAGGTGAGACCCAGGTGTTGGCACAGGAAAGGGGTTTTCTCTTTCTAGGGACTCATGCTCAAAGGTGGGCTTCCTGTGGTTGTCACTGTCCAGGAGAGGGCTGAAGTTTAGTTAGAATGTGGCCTTAGCCTGGTTGGAAGTTGTGGAATAGATGCACAAACAAAAACAGGCAAGTGGGAGTGCGCATTGGGACAAGCAAATCTGAGCTTAGCTGAGCACTGCTTGCCTACTCAGACTGGAGATAGACACCCCCTTCAATCTACCCAATGTTTTGCAAACTATGGGACCTTTTTTTAAATTATTTTAATCATTGTTCAAGTACAGTTTTCTCCCCTCCACTCCCATTCCATCCCGTCTACCCATCCCTCCCCGCTTCCCTCCCATTACTAACCTACCCCTAGTTTTTGTCCATGTGTCCTTTAACTTTGTTCCTGTAAACCCTTCCCCTTTTCCCCTGAAACTCCCGCTTCTCTCTCCTCTGGTCACTTAAACTGTGGGACCTTTTAAGGACCATGAAGCCAATGTAGTGCATTGCAATCAGCACTTTTTCCCCAGACAGAACAAGGATAGAATTGAAAATACACAGCATATGAGGTATAGTGAATAAGTGTGGTTTCCTGAAGCTTTTGTGACATTACATGTATTTCTAAGTATGTACTGGAAGCCAATATAAAAGGTATTTCCTGTTGTAGCTCATGGGCAAAAAAAAAAAAAAAGTTGAAGCAAAACTGCAAAGAAACTCTGCTCCTGGCACAAGGAGACAGGAACTGGGAGGTTCAAGGCTACAGGGGAAAAGAGGAAAAGAGGAAAAGAACTATGTTGGCCCTGAATAGAAATATCCACTGAGGTTTCTTCCAACAATGAACACATGAAGAGTTAAAAGTTTATGAAGCAGAGCTCCGTGTGTCAATGTGGAGAAATCTCAGAAAACAATGACGACAGAGAAAGCATGTTGTAAAGTGATATAGGAGTCTAATTGTGTATCTTTTTAAGATATTGAACAATAATACACGTTGTATTGTTGGTGGATGCTTCCCTACAAAAAGGATGGGAAAGTGCACAGGAAAAACACACGTTGACTTCAGGGCAGTATGTACTTTGGGGGCTGAGGCAGAGAGAACAGGGGTAGGATCTCAGCCTTTGGCTGTAACTGTAATCATTTATTTCTTAAAACAAACAACAAAACAAGAAAGGACCTGAAGCAAAAATGGCAAAATGTCCACATCAATTATATGGGTGGTGGGAATACAGATGACTGTTACATGTTTTCTTGTTTGAAATAAACATTCCCTAATTGAAAATATTGAAGTATTTCAAAGCAAGAAACAGGCAAGGAGAGCAGTGGAGGGAGGGAGAAGGTGGGGGGAGGGCCTACTTGAGATCTGATGATGAGAGGCAGTCAAGGGAAGAACTGAGGGGAGAGCTTCCAAGCTCCAAGCAGAGGGAACAGCCAGTGCAAAGGCCCCAGGGCAGGAATGTACCCATGAGTCAGAGGAAAATGCAGGGGGGCTAGGGGCTGGAGGGAGTCAAAACGATGTCTTGGGCATCAAGGTGAGGGCTTTGCTTTTAGCTGGGAATGAGGTGGAGCCACAGAAGGGCTCCGAGTCCTGACTCCCTCGGGCTGCCGGTGGGGAGAGGACTGGGGGCACTTGAGCCAGAGTAGCAGACAGGGAGGAGGTAGCGCTGATGCTCCAGGAGGGAGAGGACTGAGCTGGGTCAGGGTGGGCAGTGGAGGGGGAGAAGAGTTTAGATTGTGGATAGGTTGTGTAGGTGCGACAGAAAGACAGGGTTCAAGAGTGACTTAAGTTTGGGGCCTGACATCCACCAACATGGAGGAGTCATGCTGCTTGGAGGCTGGGAAGGGGGATGGGGATGAAGTTTTTTTCGAGAGGAAGGAATAGCCTATCCTGCAGAGGGATAGGGAGCGAATCTCTGTGCGCACGTGCTTCTGGCCAGAAGCTTTGACGTGGGCCTCACATTCTGTGTTCTAGGGCAAAGGAGTTCAGAGCCAACACACGCCCGGCAGCTGCCGCAGCGATAGCCACAGGCTGTGGCCTCAGAGCAGGGTTTTGTTCAACTCTGCAGCCAGCCTACTGGCTGGGTGACTTGGGCCACTCACTTCCCATCTTTTGAAACGGGGCTTCTGTCTGTGAAAGTGCTGCTGCTCTCCTTCCCCACGCCGTTCCGTGGGAAAGCGCTTACCACTGAAGTAGTGGCCTGACTTATTCAAGGTCACAGCGTAGATAAGGGATGTTGAATCCTAACTCGGCCTGGCTGACCACCTGGGACACCTCTTCCAGCAGCCGTGATGCCCCTCCTTAACCACTGCAAGCCGCCCCAACACCTCGGTTTCCCAGAATCTCCATCCACCCCCAGCTCCGCCCCACCTCTTAGATTCCACCCCGGAGGGAGGGGAGCTCGCGGCCAGGCGCGTCTTTGGAGCTGAAGACCCCTTTCCCGGGCACCAGGGGAGAGGGTGGCAGCCTGTGCCGGGGGCAGCTGCTACGGCGGTGTTCTGATTTAATCAAGTCGGCCTCGGTTTCTCCGTCAGTCTCTCCGTAGATTCCTGGCCTCCGTCTCTTTCTCTTCCTCTCTCCCTGTATCTCCGGCGTTCCAGGCGCCCCCCTGGATGTCTTGGTCTCGGTCTTCCTCCCCCTGCGGCCCCGAGTCCTTGGGTCTCTACTTCTCCCTCGGGGCTTCCTTCGGCCCGCGGTCCCTGCACGGCCTGGAGTAGCACCCTCCAGCGTCTCCCTTTCCCTCTGCAGCTCCACTGCGGCCTCGGCCTCCGGCACCTAGGCCCCGCCCCCTGGCTGGGCCAGCCCCGCCCCTCCCCCTCCCCCCTCGCGGGCGGGGGGCTGTGACGCGCGGGGGCGGGAGCGGGGAGGGAGCGTGACGCCGCCGGGGCCTCTGGCAGCCTAGGCCTTTTGTGCCGGCGGCTGGGTCGGTGGGGCGGCGGCCTCGGACGGCGGGGCGGGAGTCCTGCTGGGACGCCTAGCTCGGCCCAGCCCCGCTCAGCCGGTCCCAGCCCTGCCCTGCGGCTGGGCGCTCCCCGCTGCCGCATCCATGTTCGAGTAAGGACCGGGCGGGAGGAGACGGGGTCGACCGTGCGGGGCAGGGGCCCCAGCCGGAGCCGAGGTCCGGGAGCCCAGGGCACTGGGGCCCACGGGGGTAGGGATGGGGCTTGGCGTCCTAGGATGCACCCGGGCACTGAAGGCTGATGGCTGGGAGGCTCTGGCCTGGCTGGTCGCTGCCAAGGCGCGATGCGCCAGGTTAGAGGGGCTTTCGCTGGGGTCCCGGGCTGATTTCACGGGAAGCACGCCTGTGGGGAGGGCCCCGGCCTGGCTCGCCCCTGCTTCGGAGGCGGGGGATGGGGGCGAAACTGACCCGGTTCTTTGGGCCTGGCCTGGAGGCAGGCGGGCTCACAGGCCTGGGACCCTGGGGCAGGCCCAGGAGCAGCCTCGCCGGGCCTGAGCCTCCTCCCACAGTCCTCCTCTGTCTCGAGTCTCGGCCAGGGTTACTGGGGGTGGGGGCTTCCAAGTTGCCGACCAACCGACTGCGTGCCTGACCCCTCTGGGGTCCTCCTGCACCCTCTCTGGCCCGGTGTTTCCAATTATGAATTGTAGATGTCTTGGAAGCTTGTGTGTGCGTGTCAGTTTTCCTCGTCTGCAGGCCGCTGTAATCCTCTTTGGCTGTGTGTGTGTAATTTACCTAGAATTCCATGTATTTTATAAGTTCCCTGCGTGTATCTGATTATGACTCTGTAGTGTGTGTCTGGGCTCAGGTCGTGTGGCTGCGACCTTCTGCAGTTGTATGTGTGTGGTGTATGTCACCCCATCAGACCTCTGTTGTCAGATTGGGACTTGGGAGCGTGCGTGAATGTGTCTAGGTTTCCAGGGTGTGAAAGCTGTGATCCTCACTGGCCGTGTGTGTGTAGTTTATATCTGACTCCATCTGTGGCTCCAAGTATCACCGTAAGTTGCCTGTGTCCAGTTGTGACTGTAATGTGTGACCATATGTGTCTGAGCCCCTGTGGTTGGTGCTTCAACCATTTGCCTCTGAATGTGCCTATAATTTACCTCTGAACCTATTATCTCTGTGCAAATGTCGGTTACCTGTGTGTCCAAGTGTGATGTTGTGTGTCTGGGGCCAGACCTGTATGACAGACCCTCTGGGGTTGTGCCTGTAATTTCCTTCAGATTCCATCTTTGTGTGAAAGTCCCTGTGTTTGTCCCTTGGTAACATTGTTATATGTATGTGCCTGGGTTTCCATGTGTGCAGCTGACCCTCTGGGGCTTTGTGTGAAGAGCAAGAGCAAGAGACCCCCTGTGGCTCTTAGCGTGGGGGGGGTTCAGCCCCTCCCTCTTGAGACCTTAGAGGTACCCTTGACTCTCTGGAGCAATAATTATAACTGAATTGTTCCCTGTTATAGTTTATAAAGAACCTCCCTGGCCACTATGTTGTTGAGATGTGGTCACAACCCCAGGGGCTGCATTATTCTGAGCCCTTAACTTCTATGCGATTGTCGGGGTTCTCTGTCAGCAACAGCTGCTGACACCTCCATCCTCTGCCGTGTCCGAGCAGGCCTTTGCTTTCTCTTCCCCGCCATATGGTGAGCACCATAGGAGCTGAGCTGACTCTGTGACTTAATTTCCCTAGGTTGTGCATGTGTTAGCTGGGGTCCTCTGTGACTATTCTTTGACTGTGTGATTCTCTATAACTGGAAGGGTTTCCTTTCACCTCTTCTCTGAGATGTTCTTGTAGCTGTATGTGTGAATGTAATATATCTGGGGCTTTTTGTGGTTTTCTGTGTTTCTCTGACCCTCTGCAGCTGAGTGTGTGAGTGCATTTAACTTTTGGGACTTTGTGCCGGTAACATACTTGTAATGCTGCGGGTGTGTATGTAATTATGCTGGGACTTGTGGCAGTTTGTGACTGGAACATACCTGTGGTGCTACTGCTGGGGGTGGGGGTGCAGGGAAGACTTCTTGCAACTGTGGGGAACTATAGTTTGCCTGTGACACTGGCTGTCAAGTTTTGCTTTAATGCATACCTGTGTGTGCATCTGGTCTGCTCTGACCAGAGGGAGCTCTGGGCCTGTTTAGGCCCAGGAAGCTGGAGGTGAGGTGTCTGCAGTGGCAAAAACCCCATTCTCTGCCAAGTCCCCACCCCCATAACGGTCCTATAGACACTTGGGGCTCCTCCCTTCGCTCTGCTGCAGTCTGCCTGGTTGGGCAGCCTCAGGGCTGTGTCTGCCCTAGAGCACTTCCTGTTCCTCCTGCCAAGGAGCAAGATCTGGGGACGTGGGCCCTGCCCTGCTCTGTCTGTATCTGTTAGACCTGTCCTTAGATGCCTTCCCCTGACCTGTGGCTACAGGAGACTCAGACAGGTTAAGGAGGGTCTGCAGTTCAGACCAGAGGGGAGAAGATGAGGCAGGTGAGGAGTGTGGTCACTTCTCTTTCAGACCCATCCACAGCTGACCAGACCCCACAGTACCTGTGGGTGGACCTGTGCCCTCCTGTCCTTGTTTCCCAGCCCCACTGGCCACCTCACTCTTCAGACCTGCCAATCTCAGCCCTGTCCCTGAACTCTTTGTTCTTGCCACCAAACCTGTCTTCCCCCTCCCTTTGCTAGATCTGTTTTTTAACCTCAGGGCTCAGCTCAAGTGCGCCCTACACCCTGCCCATCCACCTAGCCCTCCTTTATCACTGTGGTCCTCCAACTCGAACCACGTCATTCTCTTGCGCCCCACCCTGTCTTTGATTCAGGAGGTCTGCAGTGGGTGCCAGAATCTGTGCTTCTCAAAACTGCCAGGTGTTGCTGCTGCTGGTCATGTGACTAGTGTCAGTGAGATTATCACCCTCGTTTACATGTTCTCTTATTGATTGTTTTCCAAACAACCTCAGGTTCTGTGGGCAGGGATTGTACCTAGTTCTCTCACTTTCCTGTGTCCAGTGCCTGGCGTGTGGCAGGTGGCCAGTGTGTAGTTAGAGAGTGAACGACTGCAGTTTGGGGTCAGTTTGGGCTCCACACACCAGGTTGAGGTGTCTTGCTGCACCTGTCGAGGTCAGTGGAGCAACTTAGACACAGGTGTGCTGGGGCACCGGCAGGGCCATGTACTCCCCTTCAGTCTGACAGCCCTGGGTGATCAGCCAGAGTGCCTTCCATGCGGTGGGCTGATTGTATATACATGTCCCCCTCCACAGCCCTGTGAGGTAGATACTTTTTTTTTTTTTACATGTAAGCAGCCAAAAGAAGGCAAAGGAAATTACATGTGACCTTCTGCCCTACAAAGCTGAGGCATACCAGATTTTATTCCAAGTTGCTACTTGCCTGAAGAGGGGCACTATTAGGCGAGGTAGATACTATTATATTCAAGAGAAACAGGCACAGGAAGGTTCAAACTCTAGCCCAAGGTCACATAGGGAAGTGACCAAACTGAGACTTGCCACAGCCTCATCCCTCAGAGGACTGGGCAAGTCACACACCTGGTTGAGCCTGAGTTCCAGGTGGGGGGAGTGGAGGGTTATTTGTTCATTCTGCCCCAAAGAGCAAATGGCCAAGGAGTGTGCAGCTGGGAAGTAAACCTCTTCCCCCCCTGGGGTCAGGACACGTGCCTGGGTTGCAGATCAGGTCCCCAGTTGGGGGCACACATGAGGCAACCACACATTGATGTTTCTCTCCATCTCTCCCTCCCCCTCTCTCTGAAAATAAATAAATAAATCTTTTAAAAAGAAGGACAAATACAGAAGGTTGGGTCAGGGAAGTGCTGAGCGGAGAGATGGAGAGGAAGGAGCATCAGGATGTGAGTAGTGTGTCTTAAACTGAAGGAAGATGTCTTGGAGGTGCGTTCATTGAGCAGAGGCCTGCAGACATCTGGGAGGAAGGGCATTTGGCAGAGGGAACAGTCAAGGAAGGAGCTCAGGAAGAGTGAACGAGGGGCGATGAGAGCCTCTAGCCCTTAGAGCGAGGTACAGCCAGGGGAGGGCCCTGGCCTGGTTCACAGGCTCCTGGCTGCTGTGGGGGACAAGGGCAGAGCAGGAGACCTTAGGAGAAGGTGGCTTTGATCGTCTAGGAGGTGCAGTGGTGGCCTAGGTCACATCTATTTTATTTATTTATTTTCACAAACTCATTTCACAAGTATGACACGAATGCCTGCCCTGGTCCCTGTCCTGAGCAAAGCTATGGGCAGAACAGGGACCGAGACAATAGGGACCTTACGGATCTGTGGAGTTGTCATCCAACAGTGACAGCACGGAGTAGTCAGGGCTAGGATGAGGGAAGGGTAGGCAGAGTGGTTAGAACCGGGACGGAGGCTGGGGGGCCCACAGAAATGGTGGCAGCGTCCGGGAGGGAGGAGGTGTGGAGCAAGAGTCTTGAAGGATGCGGAAGAATTTGCTAGGTGAAGAAGAGGAAGGACAGTCTGGACAAAGGGAAGAGCTTGTGCTAAAGCCTGGAGGCAAGAGAGGGAAGTGTGAGGGGCCTCCACTGTGTGAGGAACTCCCACCTCCTCCCAGGGGAGATCGGATGCCCTGTGTTGGAATCCTGCTCTGAATTAAAATGTGGACAAGTGGTGTGCCACTTTGGGCCTCAGTGTCTTCTGTGAAGGAGGTGATAACAGTATTGAATGCACAGTGTTGTGTGAGGATCAGTACAGTTCCTCATATGCAGAATGTGTCACGATAGTGGGTCCTGATTCAAAGTCAACAATGAGTGTCCCTTCAAATGCCCCCAAACTGACCCCACAGCCCTATGAGAGTTTGTGTATATTCGGTCCTCTGAGCATTCCACTTGTTCTGGGGCTGCCTCCTAGCAGCAGGCTAATTCCCCAAGGCAGGAACCACATCGAGTGGTCTCTGCTGCTCCCCACTCTAGGCAGCACATGGATTATTCATGGAGTCACCGGTGTGTATTCAGAGTTCACTCTGTGCCAGATATAGTTTTGGGTGCTGGGGACACTGGCAACCAGGACCTCCTGAAGTTTACAGTCTAGAGCAGACAGTGACCAAACCGAATAAGTGATCAGGATGATTCAAGATGGTGTGAGTGGAGCTGGGGGCTACTTCCAGCTGGGCCACCATGCGAAATGCATTTCAGTGGAATAAGACAGCTGCTTATGCTGAGGCTGTAGAAGGACATTCAGGCGCAGGGAATGGAAGTGCAGCAGCCTTGACACAGAAATGCGCTTGGTGGGCTTTAGGGGCAAAAGGAGGCTGGAATGGAGGGAGTGACAGGGACCACATTAGGGCCTTGGGTGCCAAGGTAAGGACTTTGCTTTTAGCTGAATTGAGGTGCAGCCTGGTGAGGACTCAACCGGAAGGGCCCTGACCTGACGACTCTGGTTCATAGCCCCTCTGGCTTTGGTGAGGAGCAGACCGTCGGGGGTGACCCGTGTGCAGGAGGCTGAGGATGGAGGCTGGGCCAGGTCTCTGGACGGAGCAGGGGAAGTGGGGCTAATGGAAATAATGGAAATAGATTTTGGAGGCGGACTGGGTGGGACTTTACTAACGGATTAGAAATGAGGAAGAGCAAGAAAGAAAATAAGATGCTTAGGATTTTAGCTCAGGCAACCGAGTAGAAAGGGGCTGCTCAATAAGTCTGTAATTGTATAAATGACTAATAAGTTAATGCAAAATATAGCAGGTATATTGAGAGCTCGTTGCATTCCCGGCTGCATTAGAAGCACTGTGCATTAATTGTTCATTTACCTCCAGACAACTGGATGGGGACATGTGTTTCTGACCCCTGGGTCACAGATACAGTAACCAAGGAACAGAGTTAGGGAACCTGCTCTGGGCCATGCTGCTGGGAGGTGGAGTAGAATGGATGGATGAGGATCAGCGGGCTGATGCGCAGGCCTCCCAGAACAGGCCTGTCTACACCCCTGGTTTGTTTTGTCCCATAACCCCTTCTTCTCCCTCTACTCCCAGTACCACCCCCCACTCTGGCCGGAGCACGCCAAGCAGCTCACCATCTCTCCGTAAGCGGCTGCAGCTCTTGCCCCCAAGCCGACCCCCACCTGAGCCAGAACCAGGCACCATGGTGGAGAAGGGGTCAGATAGCTCCTCAGAGAAGGGTGGGGTGCCTGGGACACCCAGCACCCAGAGCCTGGGCAGCCGGAACTTCATCCGCAACAGCAAGGTTGGTGCAGGCCCTGGCCGTTTGGGGAGAGGGGTGGAAGGCCGGGGATCCGGGGCCTTGTTCTGATTCCACCCCTTTCTCTTGCAGAAGATGCAGAGCTGGTACAGCGTAAGTACTGGGCAGGGGCTTGCTAGAGGGGTTGGAGGGAGGGGACAGCAGTTACGTGGGGCGGGGTCAGCAGACCTTGGGTCTTATCTTCATTGCTACCTGTGTGTCGTGTGACCTTAAGTGAGTTGCTTAACCTCTCTGGACCTCTCCTTGAGAAACAGTCCCCACTTTACGAGGCTGAAGGGAACTTTCACTAAGAGTCAATGATGCTGGTGGGTATGTAACATAGGACCTGGCTTATGTAGAAATCAGTCAGTGGGAACTCTCATCATGTTTACTCTTGTGTTCCTGGCAGTGGAAGCCAGAATGAGCTAGACTTGAAGCATCAGAGAGCCTCTCTGGGGCAGAAAAGACTGAGGGGCTTCTGGGAGCACAGTGGGGCAGAATTAGGGGTGAACCCCACCTGAATTCACACCTCCCACACTTTCCCTAGATGCTGAGCCCCACGTACAAACAGCGGAATGAGGACTTCCGGAAACTGTTCAGCAAACTCCCTGAAGCTGAACGCCTCATTGTGGGTCAGTCCTGACGTGCCCGCCCGGCCCTGAGTTCCCATCTCTGCCCTCCTGAACCTCCCCACCTGGGTGCTGGGTAGGCCAGCCTTGTGACTCGGGTGTCTGCCTGTCTCTCTCCTGGCCGCCTCAGATTACTCCTGTGCCTTGCAGCGTGAGATCCTCCTCCAGGGCCGCCTGTATCTCTCCGAGAACTGGATCTGCTTCTACAGCAACATCTTCCGCTGGGAGACAACAGTGAGCCCATGCAGGGATGAGAAGGGGCCCTGGCAGGGCTCCGGCCCCTCCTGACCCGCCTGTCCTTCTTAGATTTCCATCCAGTTGAAGGAAGTGACGTGCCTGAAGAAGGAGAAGACGGCCAAGCTGATCCCCAACGCCATCCAGATCTGCACAGAGAGTGAGAAGGTGGGTGCGAGGACCTGCTCACAAGGCCACGTGGTCGCTGGTCTTAGCCAACTCCTCCCTTCTTCCCCCACCGAAGCCCTGTTTCCTCTGCACCCGGACCTGCTCTCAGTCTGTGGCTTTCTCTGTGTTCTCCCTGCCCCCGCCCTGGCCCAGGTTCCCTCATCTCTGACCTGGATCTCCACACCGGCCTCCTGCTGTCACGGTCCCCACAGTCTGTCCCCTCACACAGCTGCTCTGAGATAGATTGATAGTAAAATTCTTCCCTCCTACGCATCTACAACTCAGATGTCTTCTGCCCTGGGAAGCCTTCCCTGACACTCCATTCTGTCCCTGTGATGCTCACTTGTGGTCCAAGATGGCTGCCTCCCACCTGTGGGCCAGACGGGAAGGGAGCAAGAAATGTGGCTGTGTGCGCACGCACACGACACTTCACAGCAGAATTCCTTTGTGTTTTATTGGCCAAAAGAAGATCAGTTGACCACCTTATGGGCAAAGGAGACTGGGAAATTGCCCTGGGCTTCCCCCTCCCAGCCCAATCCCTCTGGACTGACCCCATCTGGAGATGAGCCTGCCTTAGCCCATGAGCTCTGGGTGCAGAGCTGGGGACCTTCTCCCTAGCACGGTGACTCCGGCGTCCAGTGCCAGGTTGGGCACAGGATGAACATTCTGGAGAAAGAATGAAGGGATGAATGAATGGATATACCTCAGGATGGAGGTCGGGACAGAGCTGGATGGGGATGGAGCTGCCCCTCTGCCCTCTCGTGTTTCTCCCACAACCATCTCTCCCCTGCAGCATTTCTTCACCTCCTTCGGAGCCCGGGACCGCTGCTTCCTGCTCCTTTTCCGCCTCTGGCAGAACGCGCTGCTTGAAAAGGTGGGCCTGGAGGAGGCCTGGACAGGGGACTTTGGGGGTGGGCCAGGGGAGACCATGGAGCCAGGGGTGCCAGAACTGGAGGACCACCCAGCTCCTCTCCATGGGCATCTGCTTCAACATACCGGCAGCATCCCCCGTGGGCCCCATGAGGGATCACCGCGGGCTCTAGTGACAGATGCTGCCCACTAGAAATGTGTGTCCACAGCCTCTTATTCACCATAACATTTTTTATATGTGGCAGCAAAATCTGCTCTGAGCTAGTAATGTGGTATTTATTATGCATATGAGCACTGCACAATTGAGCTTTCTGCTGCGATGTGAGTGTCCTCTATCTGCACCGACCAGTAGAGTAGCCACTGTCCACGTGTGCCCCTTGGACTCTTAAAAAGTAGCTAGTGTCATTGGGGATCTGCACTTTTAATTTAGTTTTAACATAAACTTAAATGGCCATGCATGCGTCTTGCAGAGCTCAGGTCTGTATCTTCCTGCGTCTGCTCGTGGTGTTACTGCGCATGAGTGGAACAGGTCTTGGGTGCAGTTCAGTATAAAGTTAAGTGTCCAATATATTAATGGAACATACCAATGATTCTCAAACTTTGTAGTCTCAGAAACGCTTTACACTCCTTAAAATAATTGTAGGCTCCAAAGGGCATTTGTGTAAGATGGTTATATCCATCAATATCTACTGTATTAGAAACTGAAACTGAGAAAATTTTAAGCCCAAGAACACAAAATCCATTGCATTAGCGTCCAGAAAAATCACAGCATCGCCTGTCGAGAGCCTCTAGAAAACCACTGCATACTCATGAGAGAATGAAAGTGAAAAGATAAGTAACATCTTATACCACTAGTAATACTTAGGCTTATGAAAATAATTTGGACCTCATGGGCAGCCTGAAAGGGTCTAAGGGATCCCCAGAAATCTTTGGACCACACTTTGAGAACCTCTGTCATGCACTACACTGGATACAAAATAGAAGAGTTATTATTATTGGTGCTCTATTACAGCCTACAGTATTGCCACTCTGCTACTTTTCTTCAATCCAAAATCTTAATTTTGAATCATGTCTTGGCCCAAAGCCTTTGAGGCAGGGATGTTAGACTTCACTTGCTACAGTCCAATAGCCCATTAAGTGCCAGCCCCGGCAGGCTCTCCTGGAATGCCCTCTGCGGTTGCATAGGTTTACATAGGGTGCATTTGGCAGTAAGTAACTGAAATGCCATCCAAACAATCTGGTTTAAGCAAACAGATACTGAATCATTTCACAAGGTAATAGTAGCTAATACTTAATGGTGCTGCTAAGTGCCAGGCATTGATCTGAGTATCACAGGAATGCACTCATTTCATCTTCACAACCACCCCATTAGGCAGTATGCTTATTATCTTTATTTCACCAGTGGGGCACGGAGTATTAGACTGGCCCCTGGTCACATGGACTTTATGTGGCAGAGCTGGATTCTGACCCACTGCCGTCAGGTTCTGGACCCACGCAGCCTCTGTGCCACACTGATGCTCGTGTCACGAGAGGTCTGGAGGTGGGTGGTCCAGGGTGGGTGTGAAGGATCAAGGACCCAAGTTCTTGTCCATTTTTCCACACTCATCCTCTGTATGGTGATGTTTTGTTCACATGCTTGTTGTCCTGTGGTTACAAGGTGGCTGCTCTGGTCAGGTGTCATGTCCTCATGTAAGTGTCCCAAACATGAAGGGGGACAGGGGTGGATAGAAAGTGGAAATGTCTTTTTAAGGGAGGAAAAGCTTCCTTTAGATTTTGCTTTGTATTTCTTTGGCTAGAACCGGGTCATGTGACTGCCTTCAGCTGCAAAAGAAGCTGGGGGTGTGGCAAAGGAGGGATGAATGGGCTGGAGGAGATTTGGGCCCCGAACAAGTCAGGGTCACGCTGGCAGGGGGGCGTGTGGCCAGATGTTGGCTGGGCATGGCTTGTTGCTGCTGGCCTGTAGCACCTCAGGAGGTCAGAGCCCACTCCTCCAGCGGCGCTATGCTTCTGTCCTGCCCTCTCGGGGCAGCCCCAGTTGTGGCCAGCAGGGAGCAGCAGCCAGAGAGGGGGGACACCCCAGCATCAAAGCTGCAAGGGCGAGTGCAGAGGAGGGCCCAGAGTTTAGGCCCTGGAGCCAGATTGCCAGGGTTGGAGTTCTGTCCCCATCACTGAGGAGCCGTGTGACCCGGTGAAGTTACCAAGCCCCACTGGTCAGATCAGGACTCTCCCTACTTCACAGCAACCAGACCTGAGCTCAAAATACTGCTGCTCAGCGGCGTCGCCTCTTGTGAAGCTGGGCTGTCTAGAGGTAGCGCCTGGGTGCCAGAACAGCCCCTGGGATAACATTTCAGCACTGTCATGTGGGCACCTCTGTGCCTCAGTGTCATTGTCTTAAAATGACGATATTAGTGCTGACTTTATAGAACTGTTTTCAAGACTCAGTGAGTTAGCTCATGTGAAAAGATGAGAAGAATGCCTGGCATATAGTAACAACTCAGTGCATGTCTGCTGCTGCTGTCATTATTCCTGTTGCTGTTTTGTCATTGGCATCCACCCCTTTGGGCCATGAGTAGCTGAAAGACCAGGGCTCCTGAGGACACTAGAGAAATGGATGGGGGCAGGACAGCATGGGGGTGGGGTGGGAGCAGAGGTTCTGGAGGCTGGCTGGGTTTGGATCCCCGAGTTGCCTCTGGTCCCTTGTGTGGCCTCAAGCACATGACTTCTCCTCCCTGGACCTCATATTCTCTGTAAAACCGGGACCGTTAGCCTGTGGCCGTGTGTTGTGAGAACCTGGGGGAAAGTCCTGAGCATACTGGCTCCTCCCCTCGGGCTGTCATGGGGTGTAAGATCTGGGATTGAGACCATGCTGCCCTGCGTGGGCACTAGGGGAACCGCCGAGGCTGGGGGCCCTGGGTGGAGAGCACCCTGGCCTGGGTGTGGTGGAGGCCGACCCTGACTGTGTCTTGCCTGCCCAGACGCTGAGTCCCCGCGAGCTCTGGCACCTGGTGCATCAGTGCTATGGCTCAGAGCTGGGCCTCACCAGCGAGGATGAGGACTACGTCTGCCCCTTGCAGCTGAACGGCCTGGGGTGAGTCGAGGTTGGCAGCCGATTCCTGGACGGGTTGGGGGAGACAGAAGGGGCTGCGTGAAGAACTCCTGGACTTCCAGGTGCACTGCGGTGGTGTGTGGGGTCTCAAGGATACAGTGATCCCACACCCTCCCTTTCATCGCAGGAGCCCCAAGGAAGTGGGAGATGTGATTGCCCTGAGTGATATCACCCCCTCAGGGGCAGCCGACCACAGCCAGGAGCCAAGCCCAGTGGGTTCGCGCCGTGGCCACATCACCCCCAGCCTTTCCCGAGCCAGCAGTGATGCAGACCATGGGGTGAGCAGAAGGAGAGAGGAGGGTGCTGTGGGGAAGAGACAGAGGAAGGCTCGAGGTGGTGTCAGGGAGAGGGACAGACTGGGGGAGACCAGGGAGGGAAAGGTCCGAGGGACGGAGAAGAGGTGAGTGGAAGGGTAAGAAAGGGGATAGATGGAGGGATAAGACAGAGCTGGGGAGATGGTCAAGATAAACAGGAATAGGTAGGGAACCAGAGAGACAAGCAAAGGGGAGACAGACAGATGGAAAGAGTGACAGAAGAGGCAAAGGAGGGATGGATGCACGAGGTAGGACCCAGGCAAGGCATGGACAGGACAGGCATAAGAGAGGTTATAGCCCAGCCACCCAAGATAGGCCTGCAAGGGGCTAAGAGGAGCCCTTGTCTGGGCGGCCTCAGGGCACCCCTGAAGCTCAGCCGTAAGCCCTCCATATACATGTGACCTCCCAGCACTGGTTTTCTTAGACTTGAATTCTTACAGCCAAAGTGGGCACACAGGAAGCCCTCGGGCTGGGATGGAAATGGGACAAGGCTGAATTACGTCATTCCCTGCAGGCAGAGGAGGACAAGGAGGAGCAGCCAGATAGACAGCCGGACGCCTCTTCTAGCCAGACGGTGACTCCCGTGGCCGAACCGCCAAGCACAGAGCCCTCCCCGCCTGAAGGACCTGTTTCCCTGGGCCCCTTGGGTCTGCTGCCCAGCGAGGCACTGTTGACAGACACGAGTCACTCCTCCTCGTCCACTGGGGAAGAAGGTGAAGCCGGTGGCCCGAATCATTTGCTGTAGTTGCCAAAAAACCCAGGGAGTGGGCAGGCGAGGCATTTAACGGTGTTGTTAGACACCTGTCTTCGCTCTGCTTTAAAGACAGCAGAGCGAGGCAGACGGGAGCACAAACTCGGAAGCCAGATCGCTGGGATTCAAATTCTGGCCACAGTGGTTCCTGGCCAGGTAACCTGGGTGAATCATTTTTCTGTGAGCCTCATTTCCCTCATCTGAAAAATGGGATTAGCAATACTAATATCCACTTCCTAGGGTCGTCGTTAAGAGAATTAAACGAGTTGATACATGTAAATACTTGGGCCAGTTAGTACGTATAAGCTGTTACAATCTCCATCGTCATCATCATCATTTCTGTTTCTCTGTGCCGACCTTACTCCCAGGCAGCTTCCCTCTTGTTGGGGCAGAGAGCGCCCTGCCCGCTCCAGACAAGCCCAGCAGAGAGAGGAGGCCTTTCCCCGTGGCCGCACTGAAAGCTCTAGGGCTGGCTCTGAGTGGAAAACGAGCCAACTTCTGAACCAGTCTCTGTGGCTGCTTGGGGCCACACACACCCCTCAGAACCAGCCACTGTGCTGCCTGGCCCCTGAACCAGTCCCCGTGGCTGACAGTCACAGGCCTACGAGCCTGTGATGACTGGGAATGCAGGGGGCTGGGCCCACAGTGGGAACCAATCATGATGGCTCTGATTGTTTGGTCTTAGGGCACATGCCACCTGAAAACACCCCTGTGGCCCAGTGCCTGCTCTGGTCTAGGCAGATAGGTCTGCCCGTCCACTCTGCAAGGCCAGGAGTGGCATAGAGTGGTCTCCAGAGGGACACCAAGGAAGCACTTTGAGGAAGGAGGCGTGCCAGTGGCCTCATTTGCTGCCCTTCCGTGTCTCCCAGCGGACCTGGCTGCCCTGCATCCTGACCTCTCCGGCCGTCTCCTCATCAATTCTGTCTTCCATGTGGGCGCTGAACGGCTCCAGCAGATGCTCTTCTCAGACTCACCTTTCCTGCAGGGCTTCCTGGAGCAGTGCAAGTTCACAGGTCAGGGACTGAGATTCCCCAGACACAGGAGAGGATGTGGGGGACAAGCCTGGAGATAGGCAGGCGCTGCTGTGCTAGTCAGGTGCGGCAGGGAGAGGGGATTGAAGGCAGCACCCAGGAGAGCAGTGTTCTGCCTCTTACTAGCAGGGTTCCAGTCTCTCTGTGCCCGAGTTCCTTCTGCATGATGGAGGCATGGTAATAGTGCCTGCCTTATCAGGGTCTCAGGAGATTTAGATGGGTTGATGCTAGAAAAGTGCCTAGAACAGTAGCTGATAGTACATATTCCGTAAATATGACGATCGTACATTTAGTACTACTCTGCAGAGACCAAGACAGATGTACCCTAGAATCTAGTGAGAATGAGGGTAAATAGATTCTCACACAAATAAATATGAGTATCAGAGAGGTAGCTGTGATCTAATCAGGAATGGCTGCTGGAAGGATGTGAAACGGAAACTAAGGCCTGAAGGAGGGACTCGTCCAGAAAGGGGAGGAGGTGGGGGAGAAGAAGCTACATAGCCCCTGAGGCTGGAGGCAGGCACTGTGCGAACTCCCTTGAGGCTGGGCCCCTGTGGCCCGGTGTGGAGAGCGGAAGCCACAGCAGCAGGTGAAGTGGAAGGGTTGACCGTGGGACTGGCAGAGGAGCTCAAGAGTCAGGCAGGGGAAGGAGTGTGCAGGCCTGGGCCTCGGGTGGGGCGCCTAGAGGACAGTCGGACCACTCCTGAGATAGGGCCCCAGAGGACGAGCAGGTTTGAAGAGATGCTGAGGCCAGTGCGGGGCCCAGTAGGTATGAGGGGTCCAGGGGACTTGGAGGGAAAGGTGTTCAAGAGGTAATAGGGCCCTAAGTCTGAGGCTCAGGGGAGAAGCCAGGACTGGTACAGAGAGGGAAACTGTGGCTGCAGGAGGGATGAGAAGTGTAGGGAGGGGAAAGGTTCCAGCTCTGACTGTCATCCACATCTAAAGTTTTAGGCGTCCCAAGGAACGTGGGGTAGGTACCAAGGTGGGGACATGGAAGAAGAGTGGGTTTGGGGCAAGGCCCAAGAAAACTGGAACCTTACAAAAAGGCTGAGTTTCCTATAGCCTGTAGGCAAAGGGCTGGTGAACAGTGTCCCCATTCTGCTCTCCCTGCCCCAGATGTGACCTTGAGCCCCTGGAGTGGGGACAGCAAGTGCCATCAGCGCCGAGTGTTGACCTACACCATTCCCATCAGCAACCCGCTGGGTCCCAAGAGTGCCTCTGTAGTGGAGACTCAGGTGAGCCAGGCGGGGTGGCCAGCCCGGCGGGGCGGCCAGGTGGGCAGCCCTGACTCCCTCCTCCCTTGTCCTGCAGACACTGTTCCGGCGTGGCCCGCAGGCAGGCGGATGTGTGGTGGACTCGGAGGTGCTGACGCAGGGCATCCCTTACCAGGACTACTTCTACACTGCCCACCGTTACTGCATTCTGGGCCTTGCCCGGAACAAGGCCCGTCTTCGGTGAGCAGCTGCCTCCACCTGATGCTCTGGTGTTCCCCGCCCTGGGGGGGGCTGGTGTTCCCCAGTCAAAGTCAGTTGCTGAATGTTGGTTGCTATCCTGGTAGGCAAGCGGAAGTGTTGGTCCCTAAGGGGCCAGGAACACCCAGAGGTGTTTGACGTGAGCCTCTAGGTGGGTGGAACTGCCATTGACCAGGATGGGGAAGATGGGGAGAAGGAGGTTTGGGGGATGATCAGGAGATCAGCTGGGAATGTGTTGTGCTACCAAAGACCGCCATGTGGAGTTGCATGCAGCAGCGAGACAGGAGGGGTTCAGGGCCGAAGTGTGTGTTAAGCCTGCAATGTGCACGGGCAGTGCTGAGGTGGCACTTACGGACAGGAGGCTTGCCAAGGTAATGGGTGTGGGCAGAGGGAGTTACAGGCTGACTGGCTGGCACTTCAGGTGAGCAGGGATCACAGGGAAGCCATCGGTGGGTGAGGGGGATGTGTCTGTTTTGTCTGTGGGTACACAGGGCCCTCTCTGAATTAGAGAGGGAAGCACCCCCTGGGAGTGGGGCAGCAAGGCTGGAGTCAGACTCTCCCCCCATCTCCCCAACCCTAGAGTGTCCTCTGAGATCCGCTACCGGAAGCAGCCCTGGAGCCTCGTGAAGTCTCTCATTGAAAAGAACTCGTGGAACGGCATTGAGGATTACTTCCACCACCTGGGTAGGGGACAGAGTCGGCCAGGGCAGGACAGGGCCATGGCCTGGCTGGATGCAGACCTGCAGAGCCCTTTCTCATGTCCACAGAGCGAGAGCTTGCCAAGGCCGAGAAGCTGTCCCTAGAGGAAGGCGGGAAGGACTCCCGGGGATTGCTGTCAGGCCTGCGGAGGCGGAAGCGGCCCTTGAGCTGGAGGGGTCATGGTGATGGGCCCCAGCACCCAGACCCTGACCCCTGCGCCCGGGCTGGCATGCACACCTCGGGTGCGTTCGTCAGGGCTGGGCAGGGCGGGTGGAGGTGCAGGGCCCAGGTGGGGTGGGGTGGATGAGTCTGTCTGACTCTGCGTTGCTCTCCCACAGGCTCCCTTAGCTCCCGTTTCTCAGAACCGGCCACGGACCAGGGCCCCGGGACAGGCATCCCCAGTGCCCTGGTGCTCATCAGCATTGTGTGAGTAAGGAGGCCAGGCTTCGGGGTCAGACAGGCGTGTGTCTGCATCTCAGCTGTGTGGCCTTGAGCAAGTGCCTGGCCTCACTGGGCCTCAGCTTAAGTGGGAATGTGGGCTCCTCCCAGAGAAAGGATTAAAGGAGCCAGTGTTGGAGCTGTGCCCAGCAGAGCTCTGTGCACCGTGTGCTGCTCTGTTCATCATGGAGAGATCTGCCTGCTGGGAGAGGGGTGCCTGGGACTCTGGGAGGTTAGAGAGGCCTGACCTCACCCAGGGGGCAGGGAGGGCTTTCTGGAGGAGTCAGCACCCAAATGAGGCAAAATTAGGTGAACCAGGAGAGGTATGCAAAAGGAGCAATTTTACTTACACACTTCATTCGTGTTTGCGGGGTTTAACCCTAAGCTGGGTGATGCTGGGCACCCAGCAGTGACATGCAGCTCTTGGGGAGACCGTTCTGGCACCAGACCAAAGTGATGGGGGAAACACAGGCAGAGGGAACAGGGCCTGGGTAGGGAAGCCTTGGGAGGCCAGTGAAGGCTTCCTCCAGGCGGGACAAGTGGACAGTCAGGGACGGCTTCCTGGGAAAGCAGAGGACTCCTGAGCTGAGACCCCAGAGGGTTAGGCAGGGAGACCCACATGCATGGAGGTCTGGAGGTGTGGAGAGGCAGGACACTGAGGAAATGGAGGTGAGATCCATGCTTCCAGCGGACCTTAGGAGGTGAGAGTCAGATCGGCCCTGCGTCCAGCCTCTCTGGGCCAGCCTCACTTCCCAGGGAGAGGCTGAGTGGCATGCTCTGCTGGGAGCTGGGGTCTTGGAGGGGAGGGGTGGGGTGGGTAGGACGGGCTGGGCCGCTCTCATCTCTTTGTCTCCCCCTCACCGCCTCCTCAGGATCTGTGTGAGGTAGGGTCCTGCATCCCGCACTTTCCCTCACCTCATGTCTCACCCCTGGCTGCAGCCCCTTCTCTGTTCCATATCCTTGGCTCTCCCAGTGAGCTTGTCTGGCATGGCAGTTAAGGGTATGGGCATTAGACAGGCCTGGGTTTAAACCCTGCCTTTGCACGTCTCTCCCCTTCTCTGAGTCTTAGCTTCCTCCTCCAAAGAGAGAGTAGTCGTGGTGTCCCTTCAAGGTGTGGTCGTGTGTGTGCCCAACTTGTGGGAGCATCAGTCCTGACTCCTGCCCTCTGATTCCTGCCCTCAGCCTCATCATCCTCATTGCCCTCAATGTTCTCCTCTTTTACCGCCTCTGGTCCCTGGAGAGGACGGCCCACACCTTTGAGTCCTGGCACAGTCTGGCCCTGGCCAAGGAGTGAGTGGGTACCCTGAGGGGGTTGGAGCTTGGGCAGGCTGGGGGAGGCCATGGCTCTACTCAGGCCCTGCACCCCGCACAGCAAGTTCCCCCAGACGGCTGCGGAATGGGCGGAGGTCCTGGCCCTGCAGAAGCAGTTCCACAGCGTTGAGGTGCACAAGTGGAGGCAGATCCTGCGGGCCTCGGTGGAGCTTCTGGATGAGGTATGGCCCTGGGGCTCTGGGACCCTGCACTCCAACCTGAAGATGTGGCACATGCCCCTGGGCCTCGGTTTCCTCCTCCGTAAGATGAGGAAGCCATTCATAGTCCCTCACCTTCTAGGGTTGCCAGAAAAATCAGCAGAATGAAAGAATTTATTGGCCCCCATCCTGGGAAAAAAGTCCAGATGTGGCTGACTAGGCCTGGCTGGACCCAGCCACTTAATGGCAGTGAGAATTGGTCTCTGGTACCATCTTTTGACTCTGCCTACCCCTAGGGGTGGCTTAGTTCTGGGCATCCTCTCCCCGAGGGTGGCCGAGGTGGTCCCTGCAGCTCCAGTCTGACATCCAAAGGAAAGGACTTACTCTCATTGGCTGCTAGGGTCACATGCCCTGCCCCCCCAACCAGTTACAGAGGCCAGGGGTAGGCAAGACTTGGCATCTGAGTCCCTCCCCACTTTGGGGTGACTATAAGGGGGACCACATAAGGGTGGGAGAGAGGTTTTGCAAAGGCTACTGGGGTCTCACCTTTAGAAGGGGTTACCCCTATACAGCCCCTGTAGTTCAGGGGCAGCATCTGTTCAGAAGGCCATGTTCAAATTCTGATGTGTGACCTTGTGCAAGAGACTTGGGGCCTTGGCTTCCTCTGTCAGTGGGGTGGTACTTGACATTACCCCAAAGAGTGTTATGAGAATTAAATGAGTTCACATCGGAATAGTGCCAACCCCATAGTAAACCCTTTATGTATGTTTGCCGTTAGTAGTATAAGCCCAGTGCCAGGCATACAGCACGTGCTCAATAAATGTGGTGAGTCAACACAAATTTCAGACACCTGAGCTAAGTACTAATGTGGGGAGTGACTGTGGGAAGCTGGGGAGCACCTGGCATTGGCTGGCGGCCTGAGGGTGTCAGCGCCCAAGGTCGTGATGGTGAAGACTGTCTCTGGCCCCTACGGGCCCCAATGCTGCAGCTTACCGTGGGCCCCTGCGTCCCGCCTATGTGTGGACAGAGGCGCTGTCTGGGAAGGGCTGTGGAGGACAGGGTAGGGAGTTGAAGCTCGGGCCCCATTGCTCAGAGCGAGGGAGGGCAGGGCCTCCCCATCCTGAGTTAGATTCTCAGTTTCCTCTCTGACTGCCATGGGCACTGGGTTGACTTCTCAGTGAGTGCTGACAGCAGACGCCGATCAAGCTGGGCTGTTCCAAGTGCCAAAGTGACCAGCTGCTGTGCTTCCCGTGGCTGGGCTGTGAGGGGCATGTCCTTGTCCCCCAAACATAACAGATAGGGATGCTGAGGTGTGAGGTGATCAGACTTGCCCAGGGTTTCACAGCAGGGAGTAAGAGGAGTAAGAGTAACATGCAGTGGGCACCTCCTGTGTGCCATCAGATCCCTGAAATGACCTGGTGAAGTAGGTATTACTGACCCTTCTTTCAGCTAAGGCACCTGGGACAGGTAAGGGGCTTGCCCAAGGCTTCCTAGTAAGTAGCGGAGTCCAGACTCGAACCCAGGCTGTCTGGGCCCCTTCCGTCTGCTGATAAATTAAACTAGATACAGTGTTGCTGTGCTCGTGTTATGCAGTGACCTGAGCAGGAGACATGGCCTCTCTGGACCTTCCCCAGCTTCTCAGCGTCAGGATTGGGGGTGACAGCACCCCTCCGGCGCTCGCTCACCACCCTGCCCACCTCTTCCCCAGATGAAGTTTTCACTGGAGAAGCTGCATCAAGGCATCGCCGTCTCAGACCCTCCCTTCGACTCCCAGCCACAGCCCGATGACAGCTTCTCCTGAGGACGTCTGGCCACACAGCTGTCCCCGCAAATGGTCAGATGGACACAATCTCGGTGACCACTGCTGGCACAGTGTGAGCACCGGGAACCTCCTGCCCACCCATCCCAGTGGCCTGGCCAGGGGCCATGTAGACACGGGGACCACGGAACGAGATGCACTTTAGACCAGCGCGTACGAGTGCAGCTGCCGCCGCCTGCCCAGCCAGGGAGCTGGCCTGGCCTTCGGCAGGCTCCCTGCTAACTTATTTTGTCCGGCTGGGGTTGTGGAGAGCACCTCCTGGGGTGCAAGATTCCCTCAGCTCTGGGTTTAATATATTGTATTTATTTGGGCTGACAGAGCCCCAATAAAGGGTTGGAAATGGCTGTGGCTGTCTCCATGGGGCCCGGGGAGTGGGAGGGAGGGGTTCTGTCCATTTTCTGGAGCCATCATCACTGACATGACCTGCAGTTCCCTAGCATCTTACACAAGCTTTGCATCATCAGGGTCCAGTGCAGGGGTTCCTAGGACAGACTTATCCTGGTGGCCTGGGTTCAAATTCTACCTCTGATACTTAGGTACATAGACTGGAACTGGTCGGCCTCTCTCAGATTTAATTTCCTCTGCTGTTCAATGGGCATAAGAATAGCCCCAGTCTTCCGGGGTTGTTAGACATGAGTTGTTCTCAAACCGAAGCCATGTCAGAATCTCCTGGAGGGCCAATCACCAGACCTCCTGGCACAGTGTGATTCGGCAGGTCCAGGGCGAACTGACAGCTTGTCCTTTCAGCAAGTTCCCAGGTGATGCTTGTCCAGTGGTCCCACTTTGAAGAACTGCTTTATGAGGATGCAGGAAGTTAAAAGAAGTAGCAGCTTATAATAGGGTAAATATTCAGTAATGTTATTCATCACAGAAAAGTTGAAGGCAGAAAAGTACTCATGTGCTGTGCACCAAGTACATGCCAACCTAAGTACCATGGTCTGATGTTCATTTAATTCCCATGTCTGCTCTAAGAGTTGGAGACAAATAGTTGCATGCCTGAGGCCCTTCCACAGGGCAGCCTGGCCCCTGGGAGTCCACATGCAGATGCAAGGCGCCAACCCCTTCAGGACTCTGCAGCAGCCCATCCAGATGAGGCCATCTGGACCCCTGTCTTATTGATGAGGAAATGGGCTTAGAGGTGAAGTCCCTGATCCAGGTTTAACCTAGATCTGTCCCCTCAAACCCTATGCTAGTTCCAGAGTGACTGAGGGGTAAAGAGAGACCTTTGACGTGTCAGTGAGTCTGTAAGAATCTCTGTAGTTGCTGGCTTGGGACACAGGACTGGAGGAGGAGTGTACCACGGGACAAACAGCAGAGCTCACTTCTGTCCCTAGCTATGTGGTCATGGCAAGTTAGTCACTCTGAGCCTCAGTTCCCCACACCCACCTGGAGGAGGAATTGGATGAGTTAATGTCAGTAAAGTGCGAGGGCAGCGCCAAACCCACAGCAGGTGCTCGGGGAACATCAGCTTGTGGGGCTGTCAGTAGGTCCCGTGTTCAGTGCCTAAGGCCTGTCCTCAGTGTGCCTCTGCCTGCCACCCAGCCAGAGGGAGGGCTCAGAACAGCAAGAAGGTTATTTTCTGTAGGGAAATTTCATAATCCAGGAAGTAAGTGCTGGCACAGAGGCCCAGACCACAAAGGTGTCCAGTGTCCCTGGCTTCCTGTCCATGTGCCCATGTCCTGCCCCACATCCTGGTTCCTCGGGCCCAGCAGAGCTGGGCCAGGGAGTTTCCAGAACTTCATCCCACCCAGAATTGGTGGCCAGGACCTGGACAATGACCCCCAGCCAGAGACTCACTCCCACCGGGACCTGATAGCCCAGAGCCCCCACCCTCACCCTTTCCACTAGGCAGAACCTACTCATAAGACAGGCCACCTGCCGTCACTGGGCAGGATTCCAGACCCACCTGAAGCCAGGGCCGTGACCCTAGCGGGGGGAGTGACTCAGCCTCAGTTTCCTCTCTGTGAAATGGGGATAATAATAGAACCTGCTGAAATGCACTCAGCACATCACAAGAGCTCCAGCATTGGCACCTGTTTATTTATTCATTCATTCACTCGACAAAGGCTTACCAAGCACCTGCAATGTGCTGGGCACAGTTCAAGGTGCTGGAGACACTGGTGCACAGGATAAAGTTCTCACCCTGGGGGAGTTTATATTCCTGGCTCAGAGGGACAGGCAGAGAACTGGGAAACTACACAAAGGAAGAGTACAATGTCTGGTGCAACTGCTGGCGGGGGTGGGGGGGGGGGAGTAAAGGAGGTCAAGTAAGGGACCGGGGAAGCAGTTTCCCTGGAATGACGGGAGACCTGACAAAAGTGACATTGAAGCTCGAAGCTGCAGCAACACCTGGCGGGCGTGAACCTTCCAGCTACTTGGGAGAAGAGGGGTGCAGGCACAGGGAGGAGCAAGGGCAAGGGCCCAGAGGTGGAGGTGAGCTTGCTCTGTTGGGAGAGCAGGGACATGGGCCAGCGGCTCAGGAGTGGAGGGCAGAATAGAAGGTGACATCAAAGACAAAGAAGGGGCATCCTCCGGAAAGGTGCCGCCCAAGCCCCCAGCGCAGCCTCTCGTCTGGATCCTGCTTCGGAGGGGTCTGGAGGATCATAGGTAGCCCTAGCCTGACCTCCAAACCCTCCACCCCTGCCCACTTGGGCTCCCACGCAGTGACCTTCAGGCCTGATGCTGGGGATCTCGGAGAGAGGTCATTTGTACGCCCCTTCAAGACCCCCTAGTTCCCATGAGGATGACCTCTACAACGTGAAGTCTGAAACCCTGTCCCCAAGCTGCCCTCTCTGCCCCCTTGTGATTCTGGGGGTGACCTTTCCCAGGCTATAATCTTGGAGGTCCCTAGCGTCTGGAGGGGCCGGACACCCAGGCAATGCGCCCGTGCCGGGAAGCCGTGGTCCCTGCACCACTTGGAGAAGCCGGTGCAGCGGCGCCTCCCGGGCCGCTGCGGCAAAGGCTGGGCGGCCGCGCCC